>ONZH01029456.1:0-68450 GCA_900303285.1 Rhinella marina | reverse complement strand
CTGCTAAGTTGTGTATCTATCCTATCATGTGTGATACTCTCTGCCTAAATTCTGGGTGAGTGTCTGCTGCGTATCTAATCCTATCTTGTGTGAATACTGTTTGCAGAGTTGTGTATCTAATCCTCTTCATGTGTGATACTGTTGCGTTGTGTATCTAATCCTATCATGTGTGATACTGTTGCTGAACTCTGATCTATCCTATCTGGTGACAGCATCATCTAAATTTGTATTTTAATCCTATCATGTGTATACTGTCTGCATCTGTGTATCTATTCCTATCATGTGTGATACTGTTTGCAGAGTTGTGATCTAAGCCTATTGTGATATACTGCCTGCAGTTGTGTATCTAATCCTATCATGTATGATACTGTCTGCTAAGTCTATCTAACTGTGTATCAATCTAATCCTATCATGTGTGATACTGTTTGCAGAGTTTGTATCCAATCCTATCATGTGTGACTGTTGCAGTTGTGTATCCAATCCTTTCATGTGTGTACTATCTGCAGAGTTGCGTATCTAACCTTATTGTGTATGATACTGCCTGCCAATTGTGTATCTAATCCTAATTGTGTGATACTGTCTGCTGAACTGTGTATCTAATCCTATCATGTGTGATACTGTTTGCAGAGTTGCGTATCTAAGCCTATGTGTATGACACTGTCTGCTAAGATGGGTATCTAATCCTATCTTGTGTAATACTGCCTGCATATCTGTGTATCTAATCCTATCATGTGTGACACTGTTTGCAGAGTTGTGTATCCAATCCTATCATGTGTGATACTGTTTGCAGAGTTCTGTATCCAATCCTATCATGTGTGATACTGTCTGCTATCCATGTATCTAATCCTATCATGTGTGATACTGTTTGCTGAACTCTGTATCTAATCCTATTCTGGGTGACAGCATCTGCTAAATTGTGTATCTAATCCTATCATGTGTGATACTGTCTGCTGAACTGTGTATCCAATCCTATCATGGGTGATACTGTTTGCAGAGTTGTGTATCCAATCCTATCATGTGTGATACTGTTTGCAGAGTTTGTGTATCAATCCTTTCATGTGTGATACTATCTGCAGAGTTGCGTATTCTAAACCTATTGTGTATGATACTGCCTGGCTAAGTTGTGTATCTAATCCTATCATGTGTGATACTGTCTGCTGAACTGTGTATCTAATCCTATTCTGGGTGACAGTGTCTGCTAAACTGCGTATCTAATCCTATCATGTGTGATACTGTTTGCAGAGTTGTGTATCTAATCCTATCATGTGTGATACTGTCTGCTAAACTGTGTATCCAATCCTATCATGTGTGATACTGTTTGCAGAGTTGTGTATCTAATCCTATCCTATGTGATACTGTCTGCTGAACTGCGTATCTAATCCTATTCTGGTTGACAGTGTCTGCAAAATATGCGTATCTAATCCTATCATGTGTGATACTGTCTGCTGAACTGTGTATCTAATCCTACCTTGTGTGATACTGTCTGCTGAACTGTGTATCTATTCCTATTATGTGTGATACTGTCTATGAAGCGATTAGATGTATGTGTATAGAGTGTGATACTGTCTGCTGACCTGTGTATCTAATTCTATTAGGGGTGATACTCTCTGCTGAGCTGTGTATCTAATCCTACCTTGTGTGATAGTTTTCTGCTGACCTGTGTATCTAACTCTATTAGGTGTGATACTGTCTTTGAAGCTATTGTTGTATCTTTATAGAGTGTGATACAGATAGAGATAAGGAGCTCTCCTTTGTGAACATACTGTACACTCAGCCACTGCTCAGATAAGAGAGGCGGGGGAGGTGCTCATGTATTTCCCTGTCTTGTGGATGAGGCCTGATTACCAGTTAAGTAAGGCTACTTTCACATTAGCGGCAGCACGGATCCGGCAGGTGAAGGGTGCCGCCGGATCCGTGCTGCCGCAGGGACATGTGTGGGGCCAGAACCGCGCTCCCTCCCCACACATGTCACACAGTACATATATACACACACACACACAGATATATACACATACAAATACACATACATACTTACATGCTCCCGGCAGGTCTCCACAGCGCAGAAGGAGGACGGCGCACACATAGGACAATTCCCCATATTGCCCTCTGCTGGGCCCGGGTGTAATCGTCCTATGTGTGCGCCGTCCTGCTCCTCCTGCTCTGTGGAGACCTGCCAGGAGCATGTAAGTATGGATGTGTATTTGTATGTGTATATGTCTGTGTATGTATGTACGTATGTGTGTGTGCAGGTGACGGATCCATTTACCATTGTGTCACACTGAACGGATCCGTCCCCATTGACTTTCATTGGGGGTCATGACGGATCCGTCTTGGTGCGGATGCCTGGACCGGAGAGCAAACCGTTTTGCTCTCCGGTCTGAAGACGGAACGGAATGCTTTTAGGAACGCTCTGTTGTCTTCAGTTCAGTTTTGTCCCCATTGACAATGAATGGGGACAAAACTGAAGCGTTTTTCCGGTATTGAGCCCCTATGACGGAACTCCATACCGGAATTATAAAACGCTCGTGTGAAAGTAGCCTAAGTTATAGAAGCCCATTCATGTTGCTAATGGAAAATATAGCACAAAACATGTTTATTGTTTTCAGTCCCTGAGGCGGAGCTTATTTTTAGGAAAAAAAAAAACCTTTCCACAGAGCACTGGTGCCACTGGTTTTGTCCCCCTTACATTTTTTAAATTATTTTGGCAGACCCAGGTCTATGGATCTTACTAGATCTAGAGTACTAGAGTACTAGAGTACTCCTGATTCAGGGTTTAATTTGAACAAACTTTAATTATGGGTTTAATGCAGAAAATAACAATGGCACCATTTTTATTTACAACATCTCCCAATCCTAGTGAATTACCATCGAGCAGCTGTAGTCCAGAACCACAGCATGGATCTAGGGCTGCCCTTTACTCTTCCATGGCTAACATGAAACGCTTTAGTGATACAGAATGTTACATGCCAGTGGCATTGTCTTTCTTTTCTATCACTAATAGAAGGACTTTATACAGACCAATGTAATTGTTGCATTGTTGTATAGTTAGGACGTCATCCCAGAACTTAAGTATCCCATCAATCGACTCCTGCTTAGTCCTTGGCTTTATTTCAGACCTTATAAATCTGTAGTGCCAGTATATAATAAGTATATATAATCCTCCTTCCACCTCCCTCCTCATATTGCATGCATTGCCAATAAATATATATTGCCCACTCTGTATTGTCAATGGAGAATTCCCCCTGCAAAACAGACAAGAAGAGAACAGGTTCTATATTTTTGGTGGGACCATGGAGCAGACATTCAGATGTAGGCAGCACATGGTGTTGTCCACATCTTTTTGCCCCCATTGAAATGAATGGGTCCTCAAAAATGTGGATCGGATGCAGACCAAAAATATGGTCATGTGAATGCACTAAGACTAAATACACAAAGTTTTCTGGATGAGGATTTGAAGCAGACCTGTATACAGAAATGGATTGGAAAGGAATTAGGCTTCTTTCACACTGGCGTTTTTGCTGGATCCGGCAGGGTTCAACCGTCTGCATCCGTTATGAATGGATCCAGTTGTATTATCTGTAACATTGCTGGGACTGATTCGTCATTAACTCCATCGAAAGTCAATGGAGGACGGATCCGGTTTCTATTGTGTCAGATAGAACGGATCCGTCCCCATTGACCTGCATTGTGGGTCATGACGTTTTGCTCCGGATCCCCAGGATGGAAAGCAAAATACAACATATTGCGGTTTGCTCTCCGGCCTGCGGACGCAACTAAACTGAATGAAATGTATTTTGGAGCCTCTGTTTTCTTCAGTTCAGTTTTGTCCCCATTGACAATAAATGGGGACAAACTGAAGCATTTTATTCCGGTATTGAACCACTATGACGGAACTCAATACGGGAAAACAATAACGCTAGTGTGAAAGTAGCCTTAGAACTATAAAGGAAGGATTTATACTTCTTGCTTTGGCTCCTGGTATATTAGCATTCAGCATTACACTGTAGCTTCTCACAACTGTCCTATCATCTAAGGCTACTTTCACACTAGCGGCAGGCCTGATCCAGCAGGTGAAGGGTGCTGCCGGATCAGGCCTGCCGCAGTGACATGTGTGGAGCCGGAACCGCGCTCCGGCCCCACACATGTCACACATTACATACATACACATAAACATACACACACATATACACATACAAATACACATACATACTTACTTGCTCCCGGCAGGTCTTCAGAGCGTCGGAGGGACAGGACGGCTCGCACAGGTGACGATTCCCCACAGCGCCCTCTGCTGGGCGCCTGGTGGAATCGTCACCTGTGCGCGCCGTCCTGTCCCTCCGACGCTCTGAAGACCTGCCGGGGTGCATGTAAGTATGTATGTGTATTTGTATGTGTATATGTCTGTGTATCCAACTCCAAAGAAAAAGAGATAAAGAGCGGCACTCACCGATGTAGTCAATACTTTATTCAAACTTCGGCAGATACATCAAAGTTCAGGAGCAGATTGGCGTACTCTAACAATCATAACGGGCGACGGCCGTTTCGCGCACCTTGCGCCTCGTCAGGCCCTTTGCGTCACAAATCCCGTGATCTCTCACCTTTTTAACCCCATCGTTGCCTCCGCGCTTGCGCGATACTGCAACTCAGGTAAGTAAAAAAGGGGTACATATTATAGATTAAAAACAATCTTCATCACACATTATAAAAACACCCCTAGTTCATTCCTATCATTTAGAGCGGCCGGTCCCAAAGCCTCAGTCTTCAAAATCCACCTAGACTCTTTTTTTAATAAATGTTTGTGCCTATCTCCACCATGCGGTAACACTGGTACCGTTTCTAGACCAATAAATCTCAAAGCCTCTTGATCGCTATTATGGCATGTCTTTATATGCTCAATCAAGCGAGGGCAGCCCTTTCCAGTATCTATAGATGCGGCATGTTCCCTAAATCTCTCAAAAAGACATCTGATGGTTTTTCCAATATAATATCTCCCACAATCGCAGTACACCATATACACTACATATTTAGTTTTACATGTAATTAATTCACGGACCCTATACTCGGTTTTTCCTATTCTGGCAAATTTCAATTGACCATTATATTTACAATACGGACAATTGCCGCATCTATAGTTACCTTTGGGCAACCCTTTTTCTAACCATGTTATATTCCTATCTTCCTTAAACCTACTATGCACTATTTTACTTCTTAAGGTCTGAGTCCTTCTAAACGACACCATTGGAAGGGGATCGATGAGCTCTTTGAGACTATCATCCCCCCTAGTATACTCCAATTTTTTTTTTATAATCTCTTTGATCTTCTTGGCCATAGGGCTAAAGTTGAAGGTGAAAGGGCAGACCTTACATCTACCTCTCTTATCACCATCACATCTATCCTTCCCTGCCAATAGATCTTCTCTTTTCATGTTTTTAACTTTGATAAATGCTCTATTCAACACATTAGGGGCGGTATCCTCTACAAATAAGCCTTCTTTTTAAATCATCTGCTTGTGTTACGAACTCCTCCTCACTGCTATTGATCCTTCTGAGTCTGATAAATTGTCCATACGGGACTGCTTTCTTTACACTGCCAGGATGATAACTCGTATAATGTAGAAGTGAATTAGTGGCGGTGGGTTTGCGGTATCCGCTCACTTTCAAATTTCCCTCCACCACTTCTACCGAAACATCCAAAAATTGCAATTTCTGGCCTCCAAAGACATGAGTAAAAAGCATGTTCATGTCATTGGATTGGTTTAAGTAAGACACAAAATTATAAAATTGTTCTTCATTTCCTGACCACACTATAAAAACATCATCGATGTATCTTAAATAAAGTTGTATATAATGGAGGAAGGGGTTATTAACCGAATACACAAATCTATCTTCTAACCTAGCCAGAAAAATATTGGCAAAAGTGCAAGCAACCGGCGTCCCCATGGCTGTCCCAAACCGCTGGCGGTACCAAGTATTACCGAACATAAATGTGTTATTCTTCAATATTAATTCTAATGCCTCTCTGACAAAACTAACAAAAGTTGCAGATTTGTCAGTACCTGATAGAATATCGCCTACTGTCTCCACACCTGCATCCTGAGGGATGCGTGTGTACAGGCTTTCAATGTCCAAGGACACTAAGCTGAGTCCCTCCCTCCACTGGAACGAATCCAGTGTCCGGAGGAAGTCAGCGGTGTCCTTAACATACGACGGAATTTTCGCCAACAATGGTCTCAGTAGCCAATCGATATATCTAGATAAATGTTCGGTAACAGACCCTATACCCGCCACGATCGGACGGCCAGGGGGACGCTCAGCGCATTTGTGTAACTTAGGTAGGAAATACCAAGTAGGTTTAATAGGAAACAGAGGTATTAATTTCTCAGCCTTTTTTCTGGATAGTATATCTAATTCCACATATTTATGCAATAAGCCCCTAACCAGAGACTGCACTTTATATGTCTGATCTCCATCCAGTCGCTCATATACCTCCTTGTTTCCCAATTGTCTACATGCTTCTTCTTTATAATATTCCCTAGACATCACCACCACATTGCCTCCCTTGTCCGCCGGTTTTACAACCACATCTCTAGCATCTTGGAGCCATCTAATGGCTTTCTCTTCTTCACTACTCAAATTAGATTCATCTATGGGATAGATTAACGATTTCACATCCCCCAGAACCTTTTTATAGAAGGTGTCGATGCTACCGCCGGCGGACAAGGGAGGACAAAAAGTGGAACTTGCTCCTCCTGTAAATACACTGCCTCACAACCGGCCAAAAATTGCAAGCATTCCTTCTCTTCCTCATTAAAATTAGATGACGTACTAAACCCTAAAGGACCAATAGTAGTGGGCACTTCAGCTTCTCTCACTTGGGTTTTTTCAGGGAATTTGTTGTTATATAGCTTACGCAGATTTAATTTACGAGTTGCTTTGAACAGATCAATTTCGAATTGTACTGGATCAAACTCCTCCACCAGACAAAAACCGAGGCCTTTTTCAAGTAACCTCAGGCAGTCGGGTGGAAGAGGTTGACCCGTTAAATTCACAACCGTATTGCTGATAATTGGTTGCGGAGTTTTAATTACATTTAGTTCCTCCAAGACACCTGCTTCCTCTTGAAACCCATAGGGCTGCCTCCTTTTATTTTTACTCCTCCCTCCCCTTCTAATTTTGTGTCTAAAGGGACATTGCTACCTCCCAAATTCATTTTATTTAGTGAATCGGTGGGTGCCACTTCATCAGAAGTGCTTGAATCAGAATCTGTTGTCCAATAGTCACTCTTTATGTATCGTTTGGCCATTTTCTTCCTTCTTCTATTATCACTTTATGGGGTTAAAAAGGTGAGAGATCACGGGATTTGTGACGCAAAGGGCCTGACGAGGTGCAAGGTGCGCGAAACGGCCGTCGCCCGTTATGATTGTTAGAGCAATCTGCTCCTGAACTTTGATGTATCTGCCGAAGTTTGAATAAAGTATTGACTACATCGGTGAGTGCCGCTCTTTATCTCTTTTTCTTTGGAGTTGGATTTATTTGGACTGTCGCTGATTAGCTTGGAGCTGAGCACCCCCTTGGTCATGTGAATACTCCCTGATTTATCTTGACAAGATGTCCGCACCTATAGAACTGAAAACGGAGTTGTAGTGCCATCCCATTTTCTCTTCTCCCCAAAGTGTTTTTTATATGTCTGTGTATGTTTATGTTTATGTGTATGTCTATGTCTGTATGTGTGTATTGTGTGTATGTGTAGCCGGATCCGTCAAGAACTCCATTGAAAGTCAATGGAGGGCGGATCCGGTTACCATTGTGGTCACACCAGACGGATCCACCCCCATTGACTTGCATTGGGGGTCATTCCGGATCCGTCTTGGTGCGGATGCCTGGACCGGAGAGCAAACCGCAGCATGCTGCGGTTTGTTCTCCGGTCTGAAGACGGAACGGAATGCTTTTCTACTTCCCACAACTATCACCCCTATTTTTCTGCACTGCCTAAGGCCTCATTCACACGACCGTATGAATGGGGCCATATCCGCAAAAATGCGGGAATAGATGCGGCCTCATTCACCTCTGTGGTGCTAGCTTTATGCTGCGGCTCTTTTTAAGCATGTCCTATACTTGTCCTTGCGCACGGACAAGTATAGGCATTTTCAATGGGGCCACATGGCGTGTGTTCCAAGCGCTGCAGAACACACGCCGGGCGGCCCCCGTATATTTGCGGGTCCGCAGTAATGCGGGCCCGCAAATATACGGTCGTGTGAATGGGGCCTAAAACCCCTGCACCCAGCAAGGAACTTCTTATCTCTCCCTCCATCTGACCTCCTGCCCAGATCTGTTCTGCCATAAAAACCTTCCTCTCTAGAGGGAATTTTAAGAAAGAGAGAGACAGGAAACCCTGGGAAATTAAATTCGTGCTGCCGCAACTCACAATGAATGGGGACAAAACGGAAGCGTTTTTTTTCCGGTATTGAGCCCCATGACGGAACTGAATACCGGAATTTAAAAACGCGAGTGTGAAAGTAGCCTTACTTAACTGGTAATCAGGCCTCATCCACAAGACAGGGAAATACATGAGCACCTCCCCCGCCTCTCTTATCTGAGCAGTGGCTGAGTGTACAGTATGTTCACAAAGGAGAGCTCCTTATCTCTATCTGTATCACACTCTATAAAGATACAACAATAGCTTCAAAGACAGTATCACACCTAATAGAGTTATATACACAGGTCAGCAGAAAACTATCACACAAGGTAGCATTAGATACACAGCTCAGCAGAGAGTATCACCCCTAATAGAATTAGATACACAGCTCAGCAGACAGTATCACACTCTATACACATACATCTAATCGCTTCATAGACAGTATCACACATAATAGGAATAGATACACAGCTCAGCATATCACTAGATAGATACGGTGGCTCAGAAGACAGTATCATACAAGGTAGGATTAGATACACAGTTCAGCAGGCAGTATCACACATGATAGGATTAGATACATAACTTAGCAGATGCTGTCATCCAGAATAGGATTAGATACAGAGTTCAGCAGACAGTATCACACAGGATAGGATTAGATACACAACTCTGCAAACAGTATCACACAGGATAGGATTAGATACACAGCTCAGAGACAGTATCACACAGGATAGGATTAGATACGCAGTTTAGCAGACAGTATCACACATGATAGGATTAGATACACAATTTAGCAGGCAGTATCATACACGATAGGCTTAGATATGCAACTCTGCAGATAATATCACACATGATAGGATTAGATACACAACTCTGCAAACAGTATCACACATGATAGGATTAGATGCACAGTTTAGCAGACGCTGTCGCCCAGAATAGGATTAGATACACAGTTCAGCAGACAGTATCACACAAGATAGGATTAGATACCCATCTTAGCAGACAGTATCACACATGATAGGATTAGATACACAGATATGTAGGCAGTATCACCCAGAATAGGATTAGATACCCATCTTAGCAGACAGTATCACACAAGGTGGGATTAGATACGCATCTAAGCAGACAGTGTCACACAAGGTAGGATTAGATACGCAGCTAAGCAGACAGTATCACATATGATAGGATTAGATACAAAGTTTAGCAGATGCTGTCACCCAGAATATGATTAGATACAGAGTTCAGCAAACAGTATCACACATGATAGGATTAGATAAACAAATATGCAGGCAGTATCTCTCAAGATAGGATTAGATACACAACATGGCAGGCAGTATCATACACAATAGGCTGAGATACACAACTCTGCAGATAGTTTCACACATGATAGGATTAGATACGTAGTTAAGCAGAAACTGACACCCAGAATAGGATTAGATACACAGTTCAGCAGACAGTATCACACATGATAGGATTAGATACTCATCTTAGCAGACAGTATCGCACTTGATAGGATTAGATACACAGCTCAGCAGACAGTATCACACATGATATGATTAGATACACAGCTCAGCAGACAGTTTCACACATGATAGGATTAGATATGTAGTTTAGCAGACACTGTCACCCAGAATAGGATTAGATACACAGTTCAGAAGACAGTATCGCACATGATAGGATTAGATACCCATCTTAGCAGACAGTATCACACATGATAGGATTAGATACCCATCCTAGCAGACAGTATCACACATAATAGGATTAGATACAAAGCTTAGCAGACGCTGTCACCCAGAATATGATTAGATACAGAGTTCAGCAAACAGTATCACACATGATAGGATTAGATACACAACTCTGCAAACAGTATCACACATGATAGGATTAGATACACAACTCTGCAAACAGTATCACTCAAGATAGGATTAGATACGCAACTTAGCAGGCAGTATCATACACAATAGGCTGAGATACACAACTCTGCAGATAGTATCACACATGATAGGATTAGATACACAGCTTAGCAGACAGTTTCACACATTATAGGATTAGATACGTAGTTTAGCAGACACTGTCACCCAGAATAGGATTAGATACATAGTTCAGAAGACAGTATCACACAAGATAGGATTAGATACCCATTTTAGCAGACAGTATCACACAAGATAGGATTAGATACCCATCTTAGCAGACAGTATCACACATGATAGGATTAGATACCCATCTTAGCAGACAGTATCACACATGATAGGATTAGATACACAGCTCAGCAGACAGTTTCACACATAATAGGATTAGATACGTAGTTTAGCAGACACTGTCACCCAGAGTAGGATTAGATACACAGTTCAGCAGACCGTATCAGACATGATAGGATTACATACCCATCTTAGCAGACAGTATCACACATTATAGGATTAGATACACAGCTCAGCAGACAATTTCACACATGATAAGATTAGATACACAGCTCAGCAGACAGTATCACACAGGATAGGATTAGATACACAGCTCAGCAGACAGTTTCACACATGATAGGATTAGATACATCGTTTAGCAGACACTGTCACCCAGAATAGGATTAGATACCCATTTTAGCAGACAGTATCACACATGATAGGATTAGATACGCAGCTTAGCAGACACTGTCACCCAGAATAAGATTAGATACATAGCTCTGCAGATAGTATCACACATGATAGGATTAGATGCACAGATTGGATAATCATTAAGGAATATTAAATGTCATGGTAAAATTGAGGTATATACTGACACCCTGAATTGTATTATGTACATTTGTAACATGTAACGGGACTGTTAAAATTGTATAATTATCTATGCATAATACTGTGGTTGGTGTGTGCTATTTTGCATATAACTAATATAATACTAGACTAGCACTGTATACTGACACCAAGTGCACTGTACCTAACTCATAGCATACGGCATATAGACTTGTGGTAAACAATGGCAGCAGGCAAAATATATGATAATCATTGCACACTAAAAAAAAAACAATCCTTCGGAGGGATTTTGTTTAATGTATACAATATATTTTGCTATTTAGGTTAAATGTAAGAAGTGAATACCTTAAATTCAGGTATTAGCTAGTAAAACAATTTGCCACCTGGTGTCTGAAAGTTGTTTTGCACTTTATCCAATTTAGTTATAACGTCACTTCGTGACACACATCTCAGGACATGTTGAGATAAGTGATCAGTTAAGTGTGGGCACATCTGTACGCAGGAATCCACTGGTGCGCAAGCTTAATTCCAACCTAGCGGTGCAGTTGCAGCTGTACCATTTAGTCAAGTCTGCTGCCTCTAGGGAGCTGATAACGTACACTCGCTGGAAGATACCCAGATGCCATTATTTCTCCCATAAAGCCATCTCTGCCTTATACTATCATGTTACTAAGAATGTGGGCCGCTCCCTACGATTCTTGCTGTGCAGCTTGATTCACGCCCCAGTGGCAGCAGTGAGGAAGCACCCTGGCAACGAGACCAAGTCCTTTTGACAAGCAACCCACCCCCCCCCACCCCACAACATCCTGGTCACCCTGAACCAGGGCGAAATAACACATGCTCCATGCATGTCACACATTATCAACCTAGTAGTACTACGCTTTCTAAATAAGTAGTCTAGTTTGTACAAGGTGCTGGCAAAGTCCAGGAGACAGTTCAAGCATTTCAGCAATTCTCACATGGCTTGGAATGCTCTCATGGACTTGCAATGACAGAACAGCCTGCCGCTACACCTCTTAATCTGCTATATGCCCACTAACTGGAATCCAACATTGCACATGCTCAAGCGTCTGTATGAGCATGGGAAGGCCATGAATGCATTTGTCATGCACGAGACAGTCTCAGCAGCAGGGAGCATGTTTTCTTTTGAGGTCAGGCAGTGGTAGCTCATCGAAGACACCTGTCAGGTGCTGAAGCCCTTCGAAGACGCCACAAAATTTGTCAGCAAGGACAACTGTGGCATTTACCATCTCATCCCCCTCATATCTGTCTTAGAACAGACGCTGATACTCATGCAGCATGGGACGATGGCGTGATAAAAACAGCTACTGCATTTTGCTGTCCGCCCTGTGGCAATTGGGGGGTCTGCAAAGGGAATCTGCCATGGCGGAGGAGGAGGATAATTAGCTAATCCCCCTGTAATAAGAAGTATACTTCCGTGTTTATATAGGGGGAGTCATCGATCGGATCTAGCATGAGTAATCACCGATCTTATGGCTACTCCAACGACAACCCATTCAATCTATATGTTAAATCTATGCTATGCTACTACACTGTCCCCAAACATACTTTATTGTATGCAAACACTGTACTGTATACTTCATTCCCTATTGTTGTATTGTATTGTTCAGAAAAACAAAAAATGTTTTCTTTGAAAAACTTCAATAAAAAACATTGAACCAGAAAAAGTGGAGCAGCAGTAGGGCGATGATGACGATGGCACCGGACAGGAAACTTAATCGTCTCAGGGGGGTGGAGCAAAGAACTGGCTCCTCGGGTACCCTGGCCAGAATGGCGACCTGTATACTTGCTTGCTTATGTAGTGACATCAAGCAGTCTGATGATTACTGGATAGCCATGGTTTTAGACCCTTGCTAACCTACCTTCAATCTAGCCAGTCACTGATATTTGAGTACACTCATTTTCCCTTTTTCCCCAGATGAAGGGTAGTCATATATTCATAGATGATTGATGGGCTGTAAGCTGGGAGCAGGTCGTATGATGATAGACATGAGGCTCCTTTCTATGTGAGCAGATTGATTTGTACAAATTTCTTCATCAGAGTTGTTATATAACAAAGGTCTGCCCCCCTCCTCCAGCAGTCCGTGCACCTTAACAGAATTTTATGACAGCTCAGAGCTGCCATAGATTTCTGGCTTCATTTGAGTCACAAAACTGGTGAAAATGAATATAAATTTGTTGGGGTGACTGGTCACGCCCTCTCTCTGCCATTGTCACGCCCTTTAAAAAACAAGTGCAGTTAGAAATTTGCAAATACATAGTTTGCAACTTTTTAACGCCACTTTTTAGGAACAAGGGAAATTATAAATCTCCCCCTCATTCTGTTCATGGCTCACAGCCAGTGGCACAACTAGAAATGACTAGGCCCCACAGAAAATTTATGAAATAAGTAAACCCCCCCCTTTACTGTTGGGACTGGGGCGTTCTTTCTATTGCTATGTCTGTACAGCAGTTATTCACTGATGACTAAGTTATTGATATTATCTAAGGGGCTCTTGTCTCATGGGAACACAGGTGGGCGGGGAGGTCATGTGACTTCTCCTCTAGACATGCTTGCTGCAGTACACGCTGGGATTTTTACTTTCACTTTGCAGCTGCTCCTCCCACACACAGCATGTCTGAGGGAGCTCCTCCAGGGAAGTGTGGCATGGTGAACAGGTTAGATAAATGACATACAGCCAGTACATGTCACCTGATAGAAATACTTCATGGTGTTGGTTATTGTCTGGGGTACTTTGGATTTTTGATACTTAGGGTGGCCAAACCCTTTAACCAAACTGAATCTCGAGTGTTTCGCTCATCTCTACTCTGTACCAGTGTCTCTGACCCTTATGGGTCACTTCAGCCGTCAATCACACAGAGACTACTCTAGGAGATACTGGCCTAATGGATCCTCTGTAGTGAAGTTCAGATTCATGCAAAGGGATAAAAGGGTAAATACCAGGGGACTGCTAGGACAATGCCCTTAGGAGTAGGTCAAAGCCTAAATCTGCTGGTTGACACAGTGGTTCCACACCCACTGCCATAACACTTGCCTTTCAGGCAAAAGATAAATGAGAACAATAATCAGCTCCCCAACACACAAATGAATAGGTGACAGGTTACAGGGGAACGTTAGGAGCACAGAGTCACACAAGGCCAGTTACTAAGCATTCAATGAAGGGATAAGTTAAATCTCCCCTTCTGATCAGCCATTTGAGGAGAAGGCCCGCTCCTGCAAGTGCTGCCTTCCCTTCATTGTATACCTGCTCACTGTCAACATTGCAGCAGTGAGCAGGTGTATTTACAAGCTGTCCCATTCACTTCAATGGGATGGCTCCTTCCTATTCAAGTATTTATTGAAGTGAATGGGACGGCTTCTTGTAATTACACTTGTCAAAGGTGAACAGGTAAACAATGAAGGGAAGGCAGCACTCGCAGGAGCGCGGTCTTCTGTTTGAACAAGTGATCGGCAGGGATGCCTGGTGTCGGCCCCCCGCCAATCTGATATTGATGACCTAGGATCTGTGGACAACCCCTTTAAGGCAACAACTACAAGGAATGAATAACACAGGAAAAAATAAAAATAACATGTATGTAGTTATATTATGTATGCATGCAATCAACATGGATATAATGTTTTCATTTTTATTGTATTTTATTGTATTTTATTCTATTTATAATGTTATATATATTAGCACAATTTTGGGTGGTGCAGTGGAATTTATTATTTTTATATTAAGGATTTGACCATGTCCGTAGCAACTGCACACCGCTACTTTTTTCTATTTGCTGTGCTGCTTCTATTTTTGTTATATATATATATATATATATATATATATATATATATATATATATAAACAGAAAACGCAGCAGCACAGTTAGAAAGAGAAAGAATGTGGGTGCAGGTCCAAGGTGTAGACCCTTTTATATATATATATATATATATATAATATATATATATATATATATCAGTTTTAAACATTAACATATATTATCATCTTTTCTACATATTAAAATATAATATTAGTTGTACTGTAAAATATAGTGAGTGCCTGAAACTTTTATTTAAGGATGAAGAATTGAATATTTATTTGAGGACAAAGATTATAAATATCTTGAAATGGCATACCAATCCTAGGTCACGCTTGTTCACTTTCAGAAAACCATTAAATGAAATAATGAAAAAACTACAGCAAGAAAGAAAATGCGTTTTCTTAATGACACTGCCATCTGGTGGTGAAAAATAAAACTTGTTAATACATGTGTAAAGCATAAATTAAATTGAGTATAGAAAATTTTAACCATAATGAATAGTGAAACTAGCATGATAGCAAATGTAAAGCCCCGATAACCACATTTTATGGGCAAAAACAAGATCTATGGAAATATAACCTTATTGCTTATACACACATCAGTATAGCAAGTAGTATTCTTATTTTGCCTGCCAAGAATGATTGAACCATAAAAGAAAAAACTCAATGCCATTCGAATTTCATGTTGAGTGATATTTAAAAACAATGAATCCTATTGTGAATGCAGCATCCAACTCAGTAAGCAAGGGCATTGTTCTTCAGTGAGAGCAGAAAGACATCCTGCCAGGACTCTGCATTTTCTGATATAAAAGGTTTTCATTAAGTTTGTGACTTCTAGAAAAGGTGAATTTTAAAGAAATTTCCCATCTCAGCATGCAACAGCATATCACAGTATAGCTAAGAGGAGCTTAGATGAAACATAACTCTATATTGGTATACGTTAAAAAAGCTATACACACCTGTAAGAGGGTTGTAAATGCGCAAGTTACCTCTTAGGGGTCATTCACACGTCCGTATGAATGGTTCCGCATCCGTTCCACAATTTTGCGGAACGGGTGCGGACACATTCATTTTCAATGGGGCCGCAAAAGATGCGGACAGCACACAGTGTGCTGTCCGTATCCACACTTCTGTTCCGCGACACAGCAAAAAAAATAGAACATGTCCTATTCTTATCCGCAGCCACCGTCAAGATAAGGCATTTGTATAGCGCCGACACATGGCTGGTGTCCGTGTTTTGCGGATCGGCAAAACACATGCGGATGTGTGAATGGACCCTTACAAGTATACGTTGCCTTACAAGACATCTCTTAATTTAAAGGTTGCTGTGAGAATACCCCAGTAATGTCCTTTTTTTGTGATATTTATGTGATATGCTAACTCAATTGTACACATGTCACACTTAAATGGGTTGTCAAATGGCATTTAACAGGTAGACAAAGTTAGTATAAGGCACTAACTAATGTATTGTGATTGTCCATATTGCCATATTGTTGGCTTGATTCATTTTTCCATAGCATTATATACTGTTCATTTCCAGGGGTTATGACCACCTTGCAATCCAGCAGCGGTGGACGTGCTTGCACAATATAGGAAAAAACTGTTAGGCTCTCTGGTGGCCGGGACTGCGGGAGCATTCATAGGCACTCATGCACCACAGCTCCTGTTCCAGTCACCTTGCATCTGATGGCCATGACCCCTAGATATAAGCAGTGTATAATGTGATAGAAAAATGAATCCACCCAGCAAAGGAGGCAATATAGACAATCACAATACATTAGTAAGTGCCTGGTTTTAACTTTCTTTACATGATACAGTGCGTTGCGAAAGTATTCGGCCCCCTGGAACTTTTCAACCTTTTGCCACATTTCAGGCTTCAAACAAAAAGATATAATATTTTAAATTTTTGGTGAAGAATCAACAAGTGGGTCACAATTGTGAAGTGGAACGAAATTTATTGGATCATTTAAACTTTTTTTGTAATAATAAAACTGAAAAGTTGGGCGTGCAAAATTATTCGGCCCATTTACTTTCAGTTCAGAAAACTCACTCCAGAAGTTCATTGAGGATCTCTGAATGATCCAATGTTGTCCTAAATGACTGATGAAGATAAATAGAATCCACCTGTGTGTAATCAAGTCTCTGTATAAATGCACCTGCTCTGTGATAGTCTCAGGGTTCTGTTTAAAGCACAGAGAGCATCATGAAGACCAAGGAACACACCAGGCAGGTCCGTGATACTGTTGTGTAAGAAGTTTAAAGTCGGATTTGGATACCAAAAGATTTCCCAAGCTTTAAACATCCCAAGGAGCACTGTGCAAGCAATCATATTGAAATGGAAGGAGTATCAGACCACTGCAAATCTACCAAGACCCGTCCGTCACTCTAAACTTTCATCTCAAACAAGGAGAAGACTGATCAGAGAGGCAGCCAAGAGGCCCATGATCACTCTGGATGAACTGCAGAGATCTACAGCTGAGGTGGGAGAGTCTGTCCATAGGACAACAATCAGTCGAACACTTCACAAATCTGGTCTTTATGG
Organism: Rhinella marina; assembly: GCA_900303285.1. Classification (NCBI taxonomy): domain Eukaryota; kingdom Metazoa; phylum Chordata; class Amphibia; order Anura; family Bufonidae; genus Rhinella; species Rhinella marina. Next base: position 50,937 of record ONZH01029456.1, on the reverse strand, counting down.
AAGAGTGGCAAGAAGAAAGCCATTTCTCAAAGATATCCATAAAAAGTCTTGTTTACAGTTTGCCACAAGCCACCTGGGAGACACACCAAACATGTGGAAGAAGGTGCTCTGGTCAGATGAAACCAAAATCCAATTTTTTGGAAACAATGGAAAACGATATGTTTGGCGTAAAAGCAACACAGCTCATCACCCTGAACACACCATTCCCACTGTCAAACATGGTGGTGGCAGCATCATGGTTTGGGCCTGCTTTTCATCAGCAGGGACAGGGAAGATGGTTAAAATTGATGGGAAGATGGATGGAGCCAAATACAGGACCATTCTGGATGAAAACCTGTTGGAGTCTGCAAAAGACCTGAGACTAGGACGGAGATTTATCTTCCAACAAGACAATGATCCCAAACATAAAGCAAAATCTACAATGGAATGGTTCAAAAATAAACGTATCCAGGTCTTAGAATGGCCAAGTCAAAGTCCAGACCTGAATCCAATTGAGAATATGTGGAAAGAGCTGAAAACTGCTGTTCACAAACGCTCTCCATCCAACCTCAAAGAGCTCGAGCTGTTTTGCAAGGAAGAATGGGCACTGTACACTGTGCAGTTCCCTCCCAGATAATGATGCACAGATTTAGGCAAGGATGGGAGCTATGGCCCTCTTTCCTTTCAATCTTGCTAAAGTCTCTTCCAAGAGAACCTATGGTGGGCAATAGTAATCGTGCAATAATGGCCCTAGTGTCCACTGCGGTATACAGGGTTTTAGTGATATGACTGGCCAAGTTGTGTACAGGTGTGAAGGGTGTCTTAACAGGGTCCCTCACATCAGTAAAGTCTTAGCAGCTCTTGGTGGCAGGTTGCTTTACTGACTCCAGTGCTCAGCTATGCAAATTCTAAGTTCTTCAATTCTCTCATTTGTCTATCTCCTTCTCTTTCTGTAGATCAAGCAGAGATCAGTGAGTCTCTGTACTTCAGAAATATACTGAGAGGTTAATTTGGAATTTAAATTGTCCATCAGGTTATGATTTGAGTGATGACAAACCCTGCACAACCCTTTAGGATATGCTGGCACTACATACATGAATAACAGCTAAAGTGTCACAATTCAGGGATAAGTGCTGCCCTGAGCTCAACCCCACCGCTGACCCTGCCTACTTACACGGTCCGTTCTAGGCAATGGTGTACAACTGGATGGCAGTCCCAAGCCTAGGTACATGCTGGGGCGTACAGGGATGGGAAACAATGGGAGAAAACAATAGACAAAGACAGAATACAAAATATAAGAATATCGACAAGCTGAAGTCAAAACCAGGAGGTCACGTTAATACCGAGGAACAAAGCAGGAGCGAAGTCAAAACACGAGCTGAGGTCCGAAGCCGAGAAATAACGTAATACCAGGGGATAACACAAAGACGAGGTCAAGTTCACAAACACAGGAGTAGCAGTAGTAGTATTCAAACGCAGGTGACGGTAAATGGACCAATCACAGGCAACCTGTGGTCAGCAGGTTGCCTGCTTAAATAGGTCACGTGATGTGGCCAGAGTCATGTGATCTAAATGATAGGATTAATAACAGCTGAGCGCTGGCTATCCCTGCCAGCGCTCAAAGGCCCCGCCTGCTCGTTGCCTAGGCATGGGGAGAGCGCCAGTGGCGCTGAGGCTGAGTGCGCGTAGTTCTCCCCACCCCGGTTGTCATGGAGACGAGCGTCCTCGCTCCTGTACTGAAGTGGTAGACCGGCAGTGCTGCAAGGAGGGAGCGTGCCCCCGGCTCCCAGTGACATAAAGATAATTAATCTTCTATAAATACAGTTACTCTCAGGTGACAACTTTTGTGACTGTAGATGTTTTTCTCCATCCATACAACTTTGAAGGCAGCTTCTCCTAATTCTGGGGAGAAGAGGTCAACAATATTTCATCAGCAGGAGTGCACCTGCAAAGACCCTGGCTGATCAGTGGAATGAATGGGAACTTAAGGATAGGGCATTAATATTTATCCACTATTCACAGCCAAATGGAAAATGACTGAAGCAGCCCTTCGGGGAACTTGGGCCTCCATGCTCATGATACAAAACGCTGGGTGACCACCTAGCATGCCACCTTTCTACCTAGGAGGAAAATTTAGTTTATTTTAAAAAAAATCAACTTTTTAATTGTAACTATTGAGTGCTTCCATTACGGAAATGCTCATTAGTATAGCAGGCCCAGGGAGGATCCAGCTTCAGGACCTTTTGCAGCACCCATGCCGGACAATGCTGCAGCAAGAGCGCAGTTCTGACAGCGACTGAAGCACAAGAGAAGAGGTATGTTTTTTTTTAAATCTGGTCTGAGGTCTGTATTTAGGGGGAGACGCTGGGAGAGTTCTAAATGAATTTGGGGTGGGGTATGGGGTCTGAATTGGGATCTGTTTGAATTTGATGACTAATCTGGAGACTGTTTGAATTTGGGGGCTTTTCTAGGTTTTATACAAATTTTGGGGCTGATCTGGGGTCTGTGTGAATTTGGGTTTTGTATAAATTTGAGACTGATCTTGGGGCCTATTTAAGGTCTGAATGAACTTGGGGGCATATCTGGGGTATGTATTTATTTTGGGGCCCGATTGAGAGATTTGCATTAATTTCAAGATCTAAGGATCTGTATTAATTTTTGGGTCTGCTTAATGTTAGTATTAGTATTTTATTTTATTAGTATATTATTAGTAATATTAATTTGAAGTTCAGTGTTGAGGTCTGTATTAATTTTAGGGTCTGGTTTGGGGGTCTATATTAATTCTAGGGTCTGCTCTGGTATTCTGTATTAACTTTGGGGTCTCATCTGGGGTCTGTGTTAAGAAGGGGTTGTCCAGCCATGTAAAAAGTGTTTTGGAAACCTGTTTAGAATGATATAACATAGTAAAAGTAGTGATACCTTTCTGATCCCCTGCTGCTCTCCTTTCATTGCTTCCCATGTCTTGGCTGGTCTCTATACTTTCAAGTCCCTCTAGACCAGGGATCTCAAACTCGTGGCCCTCCAGCTGTTGCAAAACTACAACTCCCAGCATGCCCCAATAGCTGTAGGCTCTCCTGGCATGTTGGAAGTTGTAGTTTTACAACAGCTGGAGGGCCACGAGTTTGAGATCTCTGCTCTAGACCAAGGCATGTCACCACTGAAGCCAGTGAGTGGGAAGCCAGCAGGGGATTAGTAAGGTATTAATAATTTTATTATTTTATAACTTTTTATGCAGTTTTAAAAGAAACCACATACAGTAGCTGAGTAACTTCATCAATTTCGAGTTCTGACCTGGGTATAAATCTATTTTGGGGTCTGGTTTGGGGTTTGATGCCTAAAGTCGGCTTTGAGTCCCATCATTGTTTTTAGCTGTGTTTTTGAGCACTTTTATTTTGGTAGAACAGTATTTGGGGTCATTGGGCAGCACTATCAGTACAGTCATGTGGGTACGTGGGGCAGCAGCAGGCACAGTATTGGTGGAAGCTACAGGGTAGCAGTGTTAAAGAAGGCAGCTGGATAGAGGATTACTTTGTTATTGAGGGTGGGGATGGACTGCAGGAGAGTCAAAATCAGAGGTGAATCTCCAGGGCCCTAATGTAAAATCTGTAACAGGCCCCTATCTACTATGTGGTATTTATTAATTCTGGTATCTTCTTCTATGGCACAGGGGGCATCACACCTTAGGACTAAGATGTCAAAGCAATAAATTCTGCAGTCTTCAGAAGACATTGTCATGATGGTCTGGACCTAAGATCAAATGTAAAAGAAAAGTAAAGTGAAAACTGAAATCAGTGGAATGTGTTTAAATCTCTTTATTAGAAAGTAAGGTCACTTTGAATTGATTTAGAGGGTGGGGGGCAATTTGCCTACTCCACCTAGGGCACCACTTGTCCTGGTCTCATCCCTAGTCTCAGCAGTCAAACCCACAGCAATCATATGCTCAGCCCTTATCCTATGGATAGGGTATAAGTTTATATCTTGGCACAACCTTTTTGAGTATCAGAAAATCCCTTAAATTTAGCATTTTTATGTAGCATCAAAATTAAATTGTAAACATTTTTTATCCTAAGTGAAGACATGTAGAAAATAATACTAATATGTTATATACTTTGCATTCACGTGTGATATTGGGTAAATAATGTACTTAAAAGAAGCTGCTTTGCTGCCATCTGGTGGTGAAATTATTACACGCTAGTAATTCGTGGGAAAACTTATTTTGTCGTGTCATTCATTATTGGTACATTAAAACATTTTGTAGTTTTTTCCTGTTTCTGCATTTTATAAAGAAAAAGAATCAAGTGGAAACCTCTAAATATAGCCAGTGTGCCTGAACCCACCCTTGATTCGTTAAGTACCAAGCTCATTTTCATATAAAAGCAGTTATCCCACAAATTAAAAAAATATATATTGGGTGTAAGCATACCATTATTTTAACTATGTCAATGCAAGAGAATGCTGCTAGTGTATTTTTCATGCATTTTAGCTTGTATATCTACCCATCTGTATCTCTCTATGGTCTCTTTAATTTCAATGGGTTGGCAGCAGCCTTCAAATGTGACCGAAAAATATGGTATGCAATGTTGGTATTTGCAGCGTTATTTTTTGAAGCATACATTGGAGATTTTTTTAGCCATAATTTTGGTACCATTTTAGTTTTAGTGCTAAAGGGCATCTGTCAGCAGATTTGTACCTATGAAACTGGATGACTTCTTGCATGTCTGAAGGCATCTGTGTTGGTCCCATCTTCATATGTGCCTGCATTACTGAGAAAAATTATGTTTTAACATATGAAAATGAGCCTCTAGGAGCAACAGGGGAGTTGCCATTACACCTAGAGACTGCTTTCTCTGCAAGGTCTTTTAAAATGTTTAATAGGTTGTACTTAATTTTTTTTTTAAATACATGTAATTCTTATATAAGGAATATATAATTCTGAATCTGGTTTTGGTTGCGTTATTTGTGTTAAACCTGTGATGTCTGGTTAGACCTTGCACAATATTGATGATTGAGAGTTGTGTTGCGCTTTTTTCTCTTGTGTGATCATTCTGTCATAATAAAAATTACATCATAGTACATAGTACATAGTAGAAAGTAAAACGAAAAAAAAATTATGAAATATGAAATGTCATGTTAATAATAAAGCCAGACATTACCCCACATATTCCTGAATGTGAGTGTTCTTATCAAGCAGTGTAACAATCCAAATGTCTTCCCCCTTTACAAAATGTCCCTTGCAAACATTATATATTATCCTAGCCCTCATAATGTTGTACCTAATATCATGTAATGATGGACAGCCACCTACCAACAGAAAAGGCCATGACTGGAGAAAACTAGATGATGGATGGCTGGATAGAGAGAAAGACGGACAGATAGAGAGCTTTGTTTTTGCAATAAAATGGACATTTTATCTTTAGAATTCCACATTGGAAGTTAATTTGTATTGTGTAAGAATTCTGCAAAAGCAGGAATGTGACTGATTCTCCAGAAATGCTAACTATTTTTACATTTGATAATAACTAGAGATGAGCGAATATATTCGTAAAAATTCGTTATCCGCACGGATATTTGCGTACTTGTAAGTATTCGTTACTTGGCCGAGTAGCGTGTGAAATTCGTGTTTTTTTCTCTCCTCCCTGCATGTTTAGCGCCTATTTCTTAGCCAATAAACATGCAGGGAAGCCTGGGGACCTCCTGCAATGACCTACTACCTTTTCTTCGTGTCTAGGAGTTATTGGCTGCCTGCATCAGGTGACGTGCTATTATATATATGCATATGCCTGGGGCTCGGATCACACACCTTGTGGTTTTAGGAGAGGGAAAGAGTGTGCGTGTGATATGGATAGCGAAAGCGTACGAAATATCTGATATATAAGCATACGAAATATCTGATATATAAGCGTACGAAATATCTAAATCTGAGTTGATCTAAACATAAGTGATAAATCCTGACACACATGACTATTAACTTCTATTAGATCGTAATCACCCAACTTCCTTAGAGTCCTGATCAACAAGTTGTCATTCAAAAATCTCAGAAAGTTGAGTGACAGCTTCTCTATGCTTGCAAGTGGTAATGGTTTTACTGTCTTGAATTCATACGTAACAGCATATAGAGAAATTATACGTATCAATAGCGTACGCTTTATCGAACAAGGTCCTGTCACTCCTTGCACTGTCTCTGCCTGCTCCATGCATGCTGCCCCCGGTGTTCCCTATCCATTTCTGTGGTGTTTCCATCACTTTCTGAGGTTTTCAGGTGTTTAGGCAACCTTGCCTGCGAAGAACTTGGGTCCCCTGCAAAAATGCTCGTATCTCCCATTGACTTCAATAGGGTTCGTTATTCGGTACGACTATACGAACTTTTGGAAAAGTTTGTACCGAGTACCGAGCACACGAGCATTTTAATATTCGCTCATCTCTAATGATAACATATTGTTACATAAAAAGAATCCTTATTTGGCTTCCTTCACACACAGTTTTGACCCTGGCATTTTTGTAGGTAAAAAAATGCCTGATAGAGGAACTGTCACTAAAGATGCAATGCAATCTGCAGGCAGGAGGAGCTAAGCAGATTCATATATATTATTGTGGGAAAAGATTCAGTAAAACTTTGCTTTTTGTAAAAGCTATTGCTACATGGAGGAGGAGTTATCAGTGACACCTATCTCTTATACTGACTGATATACACAAAGCTATCAATCACTGATAACTAGAGATGAGCGAGCACTAAAATGCTCGGGTGCTCGTTATTAGAGACAAACGTTTCCGGATGCTCGGGTGCTCATTTCGAGTAACGAACCCCATTGAAATCAATGGGAGACTCAAGGATTTCTTGCAGGGGACCAAGGCTCTGCCTAGGGAAGGCTGGGTGAAAACCTGGAAACATCAGAAAATGATGGAAACACCACGGAAATGGACAGGAAACAGCAGGAGCAGCATGCATGGATGCCTCTGAGGCTGCCTAATCCCACCATTACCCCAAATTCTCTTGCAACAGTCTGGTGGTTACCTTCATGGCAATTGTGCTCACCCAGACCAAGAAAGGCGAGGCACATGCCCATCACATGTTAGGGAAGCACCCAACTAGGTGCAACGAAGGTCCATCACCCATCACCCATGCCCAGACACTGCTCTCCTATCCCCAGCCACACGATGCAGGCATAAGCCTGACACAGCATGGCGGTGACACCAACAAGTGACCAAGTTAGATGAGGTAGAAGGTGAGCCACCCAAAAATTTAGCCTGACGCAGCATGGCGGTGACAACAGAGTGACCGAGTTAGACTGAGGTAGCAGGAGGTGAAGCACGGATGGTAAATCGAAGGAGGAAGAGGAGGGGTTGGAGGAAGAGGGATAGTAAGACTGAGAAACCATGACCGAGGTAGGCCCCGCAATCCTCCAAGTGGGCAGTACATGAGCGGCCCCAGGGTCAGACTCGGTCAGAGTGACCGAGCTACACGACGGTAGCAGGTAGAGCACATTAAAAATTTAGCGTTGCCCTGTATGGCTGTGACTACACATTGACCGAGCTACACGACGGTAGCAGGTAGAGCACAGGAAAAATTTAGCGTGGCCCTGTATGGCTGTGGCTGTCAATTTAGGTACGATTGTCAACTATGAAATTGATCAAGTGGGGCATGTGTTGTATGTATTCTTCTCAGTTTAATACCGTATACGTCACCTATCCGGAAAAATAGTTTGGAGAGATAGAAAGAGAGGAAAAAGACGTATTTTTAAAAGTGACGTTTAGTATAGATCAGTTAAAGAGAAAGAAAGGATTTTATGAAATGGATTTGTATCACTGAGAGCAAAAAAACGTATTTTTTTACGTGACGTGCAGTATAGATCAATTACATAGAAACAACGGATTGTGGTCTGTGCAGACTGAGGTGCTGGACTGTAACTCACAGAATTGTTCTACTGAGCTGTATGAAATGGATTTGTATCACTGAGAGAAACAGAACGTATTTTCTAATGTGACGTGTAGTATCGATCACTTGGAGAGAAAAAGTGGAATATGCAGACTTGGGCTGCTATAGAGCAAACCACTATGGTGGTGACAACAGAGTGAGCGAGTGACACTGCGGGAGCAGGTGAACCACATAAACATTTTTTGTGGCCCTGTATGGCGGCAGTGACAACAGAGTGACTGAGTTAGTATTCGGTAGCTGGTGAAGCACCCAAAAATTTAGCCTGACACAGCATGGCGGTTACACCACCAATGACTTTGTCCGACTGAGAATGCAGTGAAATGGCTTTTGCTGAGCCTCCAAGAAATTTTTTCAGTACATAAAGTCAACCCTCAGCAAAAAAAAAATTTATAAATGTCGGTACTTGCGCCTCCTGAAAAATTGTTTTGGACTGTCTGTTTGACGCTCTTGAAACATTGTTTTACAGTGTCTGTAGTTGACACTGCGGAAAAATTGTTTGGAGAGAGGGCCTGTAGGTGGCCCTCCGGAAAAATTGTTTAGAGAGAGGGCCTGTAGGTGGCCCTCCAGAAAAATTGTTTGGAAAGAGGGCCTGTAGGGGGCCCTCCGGAAAAATTGTCGTAAAAGAGTGCCAGTTGACCCTCTAAAAAATTGCATTTTGGGTCAGCGTTAGGCAAAGACGACAAGGAGTAGGAGGAGTAGGAGGAGTAGAGAAGAGGAATCGGATACATAAGTAATGTTAATCTTTAGCTGCTTTCCCCCGGAGGAGATTTGAATTCCGGTGAAATCCAGGCTTTGTTCATTTTAATAAGCGTCAGTCTGTCAGCGCTGTCAGTTGACAGGCGTTTACGCTTATCGGTGGTGATGCCACCAGCTGCACTGAATACCCGCTCTGACAACACGCTAGCGGCAGGGCAGGCCAGCACCTCCAAGGCGTACAGCGCCAGTTCAGGCCACGTGTCCAGCTTTGAAACCCAGTAGTTGTATGGAGCAGAGTGATCGCTACGGACGTTGGTATGGTCAGCTAGGTACTCCCTCACCATCTTTCTGTACAGCTTCCCCCTACTCTGCCTAGACTGGGGACAGGTGACAGTGTCTTGCTGGGGTGACATAAAAGTGGCAAAGGCCTTGGACAGCGTTCCCCTGCCAGTGCTGGACAAGCTGCCTGCTCGCCTCCTCTCCCCCGCTACTTGGCCCACAGAACCATGCCCTCTGCCGCTAGCGGTGTCAGATGGGAAGGATTGTTTCAGCTTGTGCACCAGGGCCTGTTGATATCTATTCACTCTCAGACTCCTTTCCTCTGCAGGGATGAGAGTGGAAAGGTTCTGCTTGTACCGTGGGTCCAGGAGAGTGAACACCCAGTAATCGGTGTTTGAAAAAATGCTTCTAAGGCGAAGGGTCACGGGATAGGCAGCCTAACATGAAGTCTGCCATGTGCGCCAGAGTCCCAACATGCAAGAATTCCCTGTCCTCACTGGCCTGACTCTCCATTTCCTCCTCCTCCTCCTCCTCCAAGTCCTCCTCTTGAGCCCATACACGCTCAACAGTTAATAAGGACTACTGAGCACTGGTACCCTCTTCTGTCTCGCCGACATCCCCCTCCTCTGATATGCGCTGAGAAACAGATCGGAGGGTGCTCTGGCTATCAAGCGACGTATCTTCCTCCACCGTCTCTTGTGACAAGCGCAAAGCTTCCGACTTCATGCTGAGCAGTGAATTTTTCAACAGGCAAAGCAGCGGGATGGTGAGGCTGACAATGGTGGCATCGCCGCTGACCATCTGTGTTGACTCCTCAAAGTTGGTCAACACCTGGCAGATATTAGACATCCACGTCCACTCCTCATTGTAGACTTGAGGAAGCTGACTGACCTGACTACCAGTTCTGGTGGAAGTTGACATTTGGCAGTCTACAATCGCTCTGCGCTGCTGGTAAACTCTGGATAACATATTTAATGTCGAATTCCATCTTGTGGGCACGTCGCACAACAGTCGGTGAGCGGGCAGTTGTAGGCGGGGCTGCGCTGCCCTGAGAGTGGCAGCATCTGTGGTCGACTTGCGGAAATGCGCACAGATGCGGCGCACCTTGGTGAGCAAATCAGACAGATTTGGGTATGTCTTGAGGAACCGCTGAACTATGAGATTGAACACGTGGGCCAGGCATGGCACATGTGTGAGTCTGCCGAGTTGTAGAGCCGCCACCAGGTTACGCCCGTTGTCACACACAACCATGCCCGGCTTGAGGTTCAGCGGTGCCAGCCACAGATCGGTCTGCGCCGTAATGTCCTGTAATAGTTCTTGGGCGGTGTGCCTTTTGTCACCTAAGCTCAGCAGTTTGAGCACCGCCTGCTGGAGCTTAGCCACGGCACTGCTGCTGCGCCTAGAGCTACCGACTGAAGGCGCCGTGCCCACGGATGGTAATTCGGAGGAGGAGGTGGAGAAGGAGGAGGGGTCGGAGGAGGAGGCATAGTATGTCTGAGAGACCCTGACCGAGGTAGGCCCCGCAATCCTCGGTGTGGGCAGTACATGAGCGGCCCCAGGGTCAGACTCGGTCCCAGCCCCGACCAAGTTAACCCAATGTGCCGTCAGTGATATATAGTGTCCCTGCCCAGCAGCACTTGTCCACGTGTCCATGGTTAGGTGGACCTTCTCAGAAACAGCGTTGGTCAGGGCACGGATGATGTTCTCTGACACGTGCTGGTGTAGGGCTGGGACGGCACATCGGGAAAAATAGTGGCGGCTGGGGCCCAAATACCGAGGGACAGCCACCGCCATGAGATTGCGAAAGGCCTCGGTCTCTACCAGCCTATAGGGCAGCATCTCCAGGCTCAGCAATTTGGAGATGTGGACGTTGAGGGCTTGGGCATGTGGGTGGGTGGAACTGTATTTCCTCTTGCGCTCCAGCGTCTGCTGTAAAGACAGCTGAACTCTGCGCAGGGACACATTGGTGGACGCTGTGGAGGATCGTGGAGGCGAAGGTGTGGTTTTCTGGCGGGAGGCGCTCGTGCGTCCTGGGCAGGGGGTTGACTAGTAGAGGCAGCGAGTGACACAGGGGAAGGAGCAGTGGTGTGACCCGCAGGAGGTGAACGGCCTTGGTTCCATTGAGTGGAGTGTTTAGCACTCATATGCCTGCGCATGCTGGTGGTGGTAAGGCTAGTAGTGGTGGCACCCCTGCTGATCCTGGTGTGGCACAGGTTGCACACCACAGTCCATCGGTCATCCTCAATTTCTTTAAAGAACCTCCAGACTTGCGAACATCTAGGCCTCGCCACGGGAGCTTCACTACATGAAACAGTTGCTGCTGATGCACAAGCTCTGGCCCTGCTTCTTCCTCTGGCCACACCACTGCCTCTTCCAACCTGTTCTGGTGCAGCACTTGCCTCCGCCTCAGAAGCACTGTCTTCACTCGGCTTATCAACCCAGCTTGGGTCAGTCACCTCGTCATCCTCCGATTCCTCAGTCTGCTCCCCCCTCGGACTTCCTGCCCTGACAACAACTTCACCACTATCTGACAACCGTATCTCCTCATCGTCTGACACCTCTTTACAAACTTCTTCCACTAAGTCAACAATGTCATTACCCACAGACTGCAACAGTTGGAAAACTTGGGCATCGGGAACGAGGTCAGCAGCAACCTGAGAAGTGGTTTGTGACTCTGGGAAGGGTCCAGAAAACAGTTCCTCAGAGTATGCCGGATCGCATTCCAAATTTTCCTGGGAGGGGGCAGACTGGGGGGAAGGAGGTTGAGGTGGAGGAGCCATAGGAGTGCTCCCTTGGGTAACGTGGGTGGACTGCGTGGAAGACTGACTGGTGGACAAATTACTTGAAGCATTGTCCGCAATCCACGACATCACCTGTTTGCACTGTTGTGGTTTCAACAGTGCTCTACCACGTGTCCCTGTAAGTTCAGACATGAAGCTAGGGAGTGTAGCTCTGCAGCGTTCCCCTGCTCCCTCATCAGCAGGTACTGTCTCACCCTGCCCAGGACCAAGGCCTCTGCCCCCTGCAGTAATTGAATGCCCACGCCCACGCCCTCGTCCTCGACCCTTAGCCCTGGGGTTCAACATTTTCTGTATATAAGTGTATTATATATACCAAAAAAAAAAATGGGCCTGCTGTACTGAAACCCACAAACTTGTTCAATCTGAACAAGTTAATATATAGGTGGATAAGTTAGAGCAAAATTACGTATTTTATTACGTACCGTGCAGTATGGAGCAATTACACTGAAACTATTAGATTAGGCAGACTTGGTCTGCTTAAGTGCAACCCAGACAAATGTCGCACAGAGATTTTTCTAATGTAGCTGTATCAGTGAGAGCAAAAGACCGTATTTGATTACGTGACGTACAGTATGGGTCACCTGGACAGAAAATACGGATTGTGGTTTGTGGTGACTGGCCAGCTGAACTGTGACACACAGAATGGTTCCACACAGCTGTATGAAATGGATTTGTATCACTGAGAGCAAACAAAAGGATTTTGTACTGTGACTTCCACTATCTATCAGTTAGACAGAAAAAAAATCTTCTGCAGACTGTGCCTATTTCAATGAAACACAAAAAAATTGTCCCACTTAGCTCTTTGAAATGGATGTGTGTCACTGACAGCCAAAAAATAAACTTTTTCCAGTCTCCCTGCAAAATGCTGCAAATATGGCGGTAGCTGCACTACTAGTGCCAGCAAGCCCAACCACAAGCAGATAAAAAAAGGGTCTTGTAGCCCTAACAAGGGCTGTTGGGATCTTTTAGAATCACTCCTGCCTAACACAAATCTAGTAGAACACCCTAACACTCTCCCTGTATCACACTGCAGATCTATTCCTAACGGCATCCAGGCAGCGACTGAGACGAGCACCGCGGGCAGTCACTAGTATATTCCAGGGTCACCTGATCAGGCCAGCCAACCCCTGCTATCGACATGTAAGGGCCCCACGTGATGCTGGGTGTACCGCAGAGTCTCCTGGCTTGTGATTGGCTGAGTTTATAGCCGCCAAAAATTCAAAAGGCGGGAGATGCCATTTCCTCGAGCATGGCGAGATACTCGTCTGAGTAGCAAGCACTTACGAGTACCCTAATACTCGAACGAGTATCAAGCTCGGACGAGTATACTCGCTCATCTCTACTGATAACCCTTCCTTACTGCACTGATAGCTCTTCACATAAAGTGGAAAAAGCAAAGATATCAATGTATAAATTACTGTTTAACTGAATCTTTTCCTACAAAAGATAAATCAATCTGCCTGGCTTCTCCTGCCATGCAGGTAGGCATTAAAAACCAATATACATTGCGTATGCATTGGAAATGGGAGAAAAAATTGCAGATCTAAGCTTGCTGCAATTTGAAAGAAAAACACCTGTTTATGCTGCATTTAATATTTCTATGTAACATCTCGAGCTGGCAGTTTTAGCCTAAAAAATGTGGGGAAAAAACACCAAAATTCCCAAAACAACAAAAAAAAGCTATGTGTGGCATCCGCTTTTGAAATTATTTAATAAGGTTTTCATATGAGAGTCATTGCAAAATAAATCACCAGTATGTAATTTTTTAGAGCATCCAAATAAAATCTGTTTTTACAAAAAATTTAAACTTTATGTCCTAGATCTCCCCGCACCACATTTGGGTAGCCAATGTGAGTCAAGGTATTGGGTATACAGAATGCAAACCACAAAGTGCACCATCGAGGTGGGAGTGTACAATTAACTGAACAGTAACCAAGCCGCTGATAACAGTATAACTGCTGGGTCAGAACAGTGCTTCCATTTAATGTGTTGGGGGGGGAGCAATTCAATGAACACATGTCCATCATGCAGCTATCATGCTGAACTTTAGGGAATAAGGGGAGTTAGCATAATAAAAAGTCACCAAGGCAGCTTGTCCTGCCCTCTGGTCATTGATGCAGCCAACAGTACGGGTACATCTGAAGTGGCTCATATACTAAGGAACTACAGGAGAAAGTATGTACATATCATTATCATCAGTTTAGCTGAAATGACGATTGAAGGGAATCTGTCACCAAGATTTAGGACTATTATCTGCTGTAATGCTTAAAAGGGGTTGTCTCACTTCAGCAAGTGGCATTTATCATGTAGAGGAAGTTAATACAAGCCACTAACTATTGTATTATGATTGTCCATATTGGCCTTTGCTGGCTTCATTCATTTTTCTATCACATTATACATTGCTCGTTTCCATGGTTACAACCCCCCTACAGTCCATCAGTGGTGGCTGTGCTTACACATTATAGGAAAAAGTGCTGGTCTCTCTGGTGGCTGGGACAGTAGGTGCTCACAGAGGCTGGTGCTCTATCCTATAGTGTGCAAGCATGACCACCACTGATGGATAGCAGGGTGGTCATAACCATAGAAACAAGCAGTGTGTAATGTGATAGAAAAATGAATCCAGCCAGCAAAGGAAGCAATATGGACAATCACAATACATTAGTAATTAGTAAGTAGCTGCCTATACACAATTATATTTATTGGCAAATTCAACCTATTTTAACAGCATTTGCAGACAATCTTATAACTATTGGATTTGTAAGATCCTCACCTAAGGCTCCATTCACACGTCCGTACGTTTTAATCCACATCCGATCCGCAAATGCGGAATCCAGAATGCGGATCCATTAATTTCAATGGCTCTGCAAAAAATGCGGACAGCACTCCGTGTGCTGTCCGCATCCATTGTTCCATTCCGTTATGCGGATTCACATATAAAATAGAGCTTGTCCTACTTTTTTTTTTTTTGCGGAAAAATGGAACGGATGCGGATGTACAATTGGTAAAAACGGAAGGTTTTTGCGGAAACACGGATCCGCAAAAAACGGACTGAAAATCTGGAAAAGAAAAATACGGACGTGTGAATGGAGCCTAAGGGCTGCAATTAGGGTAAACAAGGATCCCTCAAGACAGAAATTTGTTTTCTACTTATTTTCAACCAGTGAAAAGTGTTCAAGAACTGTGATAAAATTGATTAATAATTGTTGGTACATCATCAGACAGTCAGAGCTGTTTTATCTATTGGGCATACTGCCACATGAATATTTTCAGCTTCCACCCTGCTCGGCATCCTAGAGGAAATCTTCTCATCCCTATTCTCTCTTTTAAAGCGGTGTGGCATGAACTTTGCATTTTCCCATGAGATGCTGTTTTATATGTTTCTGTAGTACACATTAAAGGATTACCTTTTTTTTATTTTGTTCATTTTCTTTAAATGTTGAAGGGCAAGAAAGCGCTTTATTCAAGAAATCTATGCACTGGCCCACTGGGCCCAACAACGTGTTAAAAAAAAAACAACATCATTTACACATGTCTGAGTCCGGTATCAAAATCAATGAAATGATAAATTTAAAATTAGCCAACATCTATATAAAAGATTCATTACCTTCATTGCTCTGAAGTAGCTGCGCTAGTTTGTTTTAGTTATCTCGGTTTGGGTCAGACACAACAAACCTCGGCTCTCCCTCCTTCCTTCAATATCTTATTTATAAAGGCTTCACTAATGTTTGAGAGATCAACAAAGTTTGAAATTATCAATCTCAGCCTTTGACTTTATCAGTCTAGGACAGAAACATAATCAGGAACATAAATTGTATTTCCTTGTGAAAACATTTTCTTGCCTTAAGACACCAACCTCACTGATTGCAGAGAATGTCTGTGTTTACACATCGCAGGGCGCATGCTGACTGCATTAGTACCTAAGGAAGCAAGCAGCGTATAGTACATACACTCAGAATTGAGTGAAAAGCCTCTCTTGAAATCAGATACTTCAATCTCATCATTTCAGATTCCTGAAGAGCATTAACCTTACTACTAGATGTTCTGCACGGTAGTATTCCTTGTAATGAAATCTGACTGAAAACTTAAATGAGTTTAATGCATGAAATGCATAAATAGAATCTGGCCTGGATTAGGCCTGTGTTGTATACTTAATTTTAAGTAGCTTTCACTACCTAACAATAAAAATATAGAAACTGGTATCCCAGAGACTAGAGTTTAACCATGTCACTGGGACAGTGAGAATTTTTATAGACTATTTTATTGTTTACAAACAGGTTTTATTTATTTTTTATTTATTTATAAAATAAAAAATAAATAAAAATTATTTACTGTTTAAAAAAAATTACCATATTTGTTTTCTACCCTGAAAAAAAAACATTTTTATTTTGGGACATCATTATAAAACATACAAGGGAGTCAAAAAATAAAAACACTATTTACTGATTCAATTCTTACTCTAAGAAAAATGCAGTGTTTACTACTTTTTATAGAGAAACATTTAAAAAATAAGGTGGAGTAGAAATTTCAATTAATTAAGAAACCTAAAAAATACATAATTAAAGTAAACTGACAGAGGACAATGGAAGTCAAAATGTTATTTTACGTAATGCCATTTATTTAATATTTTGATGTTCTACTTTTTTTTATAAATTAATTTATTTAATTACAAAATAGCATCTATACTTTTAAACCAACTTTATATAAATGTGTATCTATATCCATATTTTTAAGATATTTATTATAATTGTATAATATATAATTGTAGAAACAATGACTATAAATTACTATTGTCATTACTTTTAGAACACATTATTAGTATTATTATTATCATCATTATTTTTATTAACAACACCTTGGACAATAAGCTTGCTGGGTAGATCTGTATTAATTCTTAAAAAGAAATAATTATTCTAATAATCATGATAAAATTTAGTGCAGCGTTATCTGTAGTATCATTTTCCCATGCCACATTTCAGTAGCATAAACTAAAAAATAGAATACTAATAGCAATGTACAACGCTTTACAAACACAGCATTTCCTTTGAAATCTGTTCTGATTAACATAGCCCATAACCCAACACAAACTGTTACAACTCTTCACATTTGAAATATGTTGCTTGAACCACAATCGTCTGTAAATTCTGCTTCATCCATAGCTAAATGAGCACATGTGTGCTGCCTTCATAATAAAATGTAGTGTAGGAACCGCCTGACAAGTTGATTAACTAACTCTTAGCTCAAAGTACACAGTAAATACTTAACAAATGATATCCATAAAATATAGATTTGGTGACAGATTATGGTCAGATAAGACGACCACAAGCAGAAATGTCAGCCACAACATTCCTGATTTCTTTATGCTCTAGGATTTTAAATGGTGCTGCCCCCTAGCTACTACTGGAGCGCGTGTGGCGAATTAACTTTTACTTTTACTATGCAAAATGGAAGGACACAGTTTAGATGAAGTTGGATGATGATAAAGAACTACAGATGTATAGAACCCTTGTCAGATGTGGAAGGATTCTAAGCAACTCTATGAGTTTACTGTATGCAAATTTTGTTATTAATATGTTAAAGGGATTGTTAACTTTAGAAAACATATCTGCAGATATAAAGAGTATCTCTCTCTCTGTATGAACTGTGCTGTCCTCCTTTAAACAGACAACCCATTGATATGAATGGCCACTGAGTACTGCTTTAATTACCTTTTGGTGGTGTAGTAGTGAAACTGAATAATTAATACCAGGCTGAGGAGGGGTTCACACATAGGTTTTCAGTGACTAATTTTAGCATATTTCTTTGTGACATTTTTTGCATTTTTTGTTTTGGGTGTGGGTTTTGCTGAAAAAACACTAGCTCCAGATATTTTTTGCTACTAGAGTTTTTTCAATTTGGTGTCTTTTTTAAAGCATTTTGAAGCAGTGGCATTTTTCACATTTTTCATTGTCTTCTTTATAGGGAAATAAAGCTATAAAAATGCAACCATTTGTGTTGCAAAAACATAAAAAAATGTGGTATTCCAAAAATCGTAAGCAGTTTTCACATTTTTTTTAACAGTAAAAGAATGCCAGAATAAAGTTGTGCGTGAAAGAAGCCTTAAGGGAAAAATCACGGAAAATAATGCACTAACACAATAGATGCAGGGTCTGCTCTCCTGAATGTAGATGCCTAATGACATAGATAGGTTTAGAGTAGGACCTGCCTGACTGAGACCACCTTGGTGCGGGCACAGATGTGTTTTGATCAAATATATTGGCTGAGAGTCTCAGATTTTATCATCACAATGAGAGCTTAGTTCATATATAATATTTGCATCTATTGTGTGCATTATTTTCAGTGATTTTTTCTTTTATAAATGTTGCCATATACATCCACATATTTGGTTATCATATCGTGCAGGATGTTTTTTATCTGATTTTTGAAAGAAGCCTTAACCAACAAATTACAGCTGATCAGAACGGGGTTCAGCAGAGAGACACTAGTGTATGTTATTAAGTAATATTTAAAAGAAGTAAAGATTGCATAAAGCAGGGAATCCCTTATGATGTGGTTTTCAACTGCATTTTTTTTATTGGAAGCAGCCTTAACCCTGATAAAAAAAAATTAAAGCCCTTACATTCACTCACCCTAGCCCCACTAATCCAGCGCTGCCGCTCCTTCCTCTCCCCAGGCTGCAGCCAGTGCTGTGTTGTTGTGGCTGCATCAGTGGCATCCTGTATAATGCCTCAGTCAACCACTGGCCGAATATGATGTATACCACTGAGGCAAATGACTGGCATTGTGTAGGATGTCATTAATGCAGTCACAACAATATTTCAAAGGCTGCAGCCTGGGAAGAGGAAGGAGTGGCAGCGCTGGATCAGGAGTTAGGGTAGGTGAATGGAAGTATTTTTGCTATTTTTCCAGGACTCAGGCTGTTTCTATAAATAAAATAATGTTTAAAACCCCTTTAATATTCCAGACCATTTTCTAGTTTCTCCCATATAAAACTCTGTTAAATACACAATTTTATGCTAGTGGTACATCCTATTCTATGATACTGTGCTTATCCTGTAGGGGTCTTCTTGGATGTCTTGGACATCCCAGAACTCATGATACATGTTTCTATTACAACTGCTCTGTTTTCAAAAGTCACACTTACAGTATATCCAGCACTAGGTCTATATTTGTTCTGATTCTGACCTGTCTTAAAGAAGTATCACAAACATTTATGATGGACCACAGGTGTCATAGATGTCTGATAGAAGCAGGTTTCACCTCTGTGACCTGCAGTTATGTCTAGAATGGGGATTTCCCAATCCCACCACCAGTCAATACATCTGAGAATGGAGGTCAAAATGAACACTGGTTGTGCAAGGCTTTCTCCGTTCATTTCATACAGTTCAGCATGCTTCTTAACTCACATAGAAGTTAATTCATGCTGTGCCCTGATGGTTAAAATCAAGGAACCACTTTTCTAGACATTGGTCTCACAGTTATGGTCCTTATCTATCATAAATAGATATTTGTTTTTTGTAATATGCCACACAGCAAAGGAGGAGACTTTTCCATTAACCCCTTCAGCCACTGTGACCTACCTGTACGTCACAGTGGCTGAAGGCTTGTATGGAGCGGGCTGCTGTGGTGAGCCTGCTCCATATGTAACGGGTGCCAGCTGTATAATACAGCAGGCACCCGGCCACAATGACCGGGATCAGCTATGACACCAAAACTGATAATTTAACCCATCAGATTATGTGTTCAACAGCGATTGAGGCATCTGTGAGGTTAGACAGAGGGATGTGGCTCCCTCAGCCTTCTGATCAGAGCACCTGCAGTGAAGTTATGAGGCTATGATCAGTTACCATGACATCCTCGGTGCTGCTGAAGCTTCCCAGGTCTGTCATAGTAATCTGCTTGTTGAGCTTCGCACAAAGCACAGCTCAGCAAAGAGCGGGTCACAGTTCCATTCACCATAATAGATTCACCATGGTGTATGCCGCAATGGAAAAAAAACACGATTTGCCATTTTTGGGTCACCGTATTCCCCAAAAAAATTTAATAAAGGTGATCAAAACGTTATACTACATTTTTCTGCAAAAAAACATACTCATACAGCTAAGTGTCAGAAAATGGTGATTCAAAGAAAATTTAGATTTTTTTTTTAAAGGTTTTTATTTTTAAAAAAGTAGTAAAACAAAAAAATAGAGAAATTTGGCTTTGCCATAATTTGTATTGAGCCGAAGAATAAGAATGTGATTTTAATTTTAGCACACAGTGAATGCCGTTACATTAAAACCCAAAAAACCATGTCGGATTTGTGTTTTGTTTTGTTTTTTCAACTGACCATCCCGTTTGCCAATACAAGACATGATAAATTAAATGGTGCCATTAAAATACATCTTGGCTTCAAAAAAATAAGTCCCCATGTGGCTATATGAATGGAAAGTTAAAAAGGTATGGCTATTGGAAAGTGGGGAGAAAAAACAAATATGCAAAAATAATACTACCAAGGGGTTGTCTCTTCTCGCTGTTACTAGGCGAGATGAGACACCATTTCCGACCACCTCCGGGCCGGGAAACAGCAGAGCGCTCTGATGCTCTGCTGTTTCTGTAGCTCTCATTGCCTTGCATGAACGCTACAGAAACAGCGTAGCACAGAAAGCTATGGTGTTTCCCTAACCCAGAAACACCATAGCTTTCTGTGCTATGCTGTTTCTGTAGCGTTCATGCACGGCAATGAGAGCTACAGAAACAGCAGAACATCGGAGCGCTCTGCTGTTTCCCGACCGGGAGGTGGTAGGAAACGGGGTCTCATCTCGCCTAGTAACAGCGAGATGAGACAACCCCTTTAAGGAGTTAATATTTAAATTAGCTGGATTTTGTTTATTGCTGCCTGTCCTGTTTTTCAAAGAAATAGAGCTGTACAATAGAACCACAGATACGGTAAAAAGATTGTCATATTAAAAGTGAAAGACATTCTTTCACAATGGGTACATATAAGCAAAGTTGTGTGAAATACTAGTATGTGAAAATATAAAAGTTATGATTATTGCACTTTGGGTATGGCCCAACAGTGCAGCTGGTTGCTTGCAGTAAAATCATGCAGCCAATGGCTGGCAGGAGTTATCCTCATTCATCATATGTATATAATCAGCTCTGCAGAATAAACAATGAGGATAACCCCACAAGGTAATACATTACAGCAAAAATGTGAATATAAATTGTTTCAGAAATTACCAAAATGTACCTGTAGAGGGAGACAAAGGGTCAAAAACTTTTGCCAAAAGCATTAGAGGAAGATGTCACTAAACATGAAATATTACTCTAAACATTGATATATGTATTCCAACATTAAATTATTAGCAGTGTGTGTGCCTGACCAGTAATTTGGTAATGTGAACACACCTGTGCTATACTGTATAGGACACTGTCTAACTACAGTATGTAGCAAGTATACTCAATATTTATTCATTTTATAAAATAAATAAAAAGAAAAGAAAACAATACTGACTAGGTGTGACATATTTTTAAAAACTCTCTTTTTTTAAACCTGCATTACTCTGACGCTCAAACTTTTATTTACAAGATATTTTATGGTGATATCTATATTGGAAACAAATAAATTTACTGAAACATTAAAATAAATAATACGTATAATCAGACAAATATTCGTATTATGCTCAATTGCTCCCCTTATGAATGAACTCAATATCCAATTTATTTAGGAGTACTTATGAGTGCAAATGACCCACAATGAATAATAATCTATAGTTAATAGACATTAAAGGGTTTTTCTAGGATTTTTATACTTATGGTCTATCCTTAGGATAGGTCGTCAATAATGATGAGTGAAGTTTTTAAAAATTTAATTTGCCACCTTCGCCGAAGTTTAACAAGAAGTTCACTTTGTCACCAATCACTAGGTTAAAACCCCATTCAGAAAATACCACTATGGTCAGCTCATATTATCCAACTTGGTATTTACTACACAATAAAATCATACTAAGTTAATAAAAACAATATAAAAACAAGGTGTATGTGGCCACTTATACACTCTTAGTTTGCAATCACAGTCCCCGTAGTGGTTTCGCCTGCGGAGCTCACGCTAATCTCATGAAACCACAAAAAATAAATAAAATATGTAGCTGTTTTTCTTGTATTATTATTCCTTGTATTAGTCCACAATGTTTCTTTATGTCCACTATATATAGTTGTTTGATGTTAAATGGTCTTATATTTGGCCTTGTTGCCATATAGAAATAGATACTTAGTATCGTTGGTGATATAGCGCTCCTTACCACTAGCGCAGATATATTTGGTACAGCGCTACCGCGCTCCTTACCCAACCAGTTCCGGTGCAGTCCGATCTTGCTGCTGACAAGCGGGGAATACACCTTACGTCTCCGCTCCCGGGTTCGCTTGCCGTGTGTGAGGGCGCTTGCCGTACTCACGATGTTCTGGCGCATGCGCCCGTAGCTGGATCCAGACGCCGAGCATGGCCGGCGCTTCTCTCCTGCGCTCACGGATAGGCTGATAGTTTGAGCAAATGGATAGCACTGATTTTCTTTCTGTCTGATAGTTAGTTCATAAGACCAATTAGGACTACAAAAAATGCAATAACTCCTTTGCACTAATTCACATTGTGTTAGTTCCAATTGGCAATTGTTTCACTCTTTTCCATATACCAATATACATATATCACTCCTAAATAACCTATAAACAAATCTAACTCCATATTTCCTATCTCCAATTTCTGAGAATTCCACAAAATACCAAAAACCTCTAGTTCCGCGTTCAATCCCGAAGGTGCCAAGGACAAAAAACTCAAATATCATCTTCGCTTCACACCTAGACATTTTTTATATAAAAGCTCCTCCTCTCTCATCTTTTTTAACTGATTGGATTGCTGCAAATTTTAAACCAGTTGGATCACTGGCATGATGGATTTTAAAATGATAAGAGACAGAATGTTTTTCATATCCTTTTTTCATATTATTAATATGTTCAGCTATCCTTATTTTCAATACTCTCCCAGTATGTCCCACGTATTGTTTAGAACACGGACTTTCAAGTATGTAAATAACTGACTCACTATTACACGTTAAAGCTTCTTTTGTTTCCCATTTGTATGTATTGTCTCTTGACATAATTGTAGTTGTTTTCCTTTCAAATTTAGTCATTTTGCAATTTCCGCATACGCCACACCTATAAAAACCTTTTAATGAAATCAGGAGTTATTTTTGTGTATATGATTGGAGTTTTTTTAGGGAGAGTTGGTGCTAATAATTTATCTTCTTGTAATAGATGCCAATATTTACTTACAATAGATGTAATTTTTTTATTTTCAACATTGAACTATAATATCATTTTGACCGTGTTGTCCTGTATTTTGTCTACCTGCTGTTTTTCCTGAAAAAATTATTTCCTATCAAGTGTTCTTACCTTATCTAATGCTTCCTCTATTACTGTAGGAGGATATTGTTTCACGAGAAACAGTTTTTTTCATTTCCTGTGCCTCTTTTTCAAACTATGCTTCCTGAGTGCAGTTTCTTTTTAATCTACGGAATTGACTAAACGGTACATTTAAGAGCCAATGTGGTAGATGGCAACTTGTGTTTAAAATAAAGCTACTGTATTTCTAGCCACCGACTTTTGATATGTGCTACAAATAAATGCTAAATCTTTTATTTCTATATTTAAGTCCAAAAATTGTACTGAATGTGTACTAATATTTTCCGTAAATCTCAAATTACATGAATTGTTATTAAGTTCTCTTATAAATTCAATCAATTCATCATGTGATTTATCCCAAACTAAAATAATATCGGCGATGTAGCGCCGCCAGAGCACCAGACCCGACCCTACCCACGGCATGACAGTATCTTGTTCCCACGCTGCAAGAACAAATTGGCATAGCTGGAGGCGAATCTGGTGCCCATCAACTGTAAATAATAATCCATCCAAAACTAACTGTATTTGGTCTAACTCCAAATCTGCTTTTTGTGTAATCATCTTTGATATTGCCCATATCCCCTGTTGATGGTCTATACAATTGTACAGTGAACTAATGTCTAAAGTCGCCAGGATCCAACCGGGTTCAGATTTCAGATTTTCAAATAGTTGAACTACAGCTGTTGTATCTTTCAGATAGGAAGGAACCTCCTTCACATAGGGTTGCAAATAGTGGTCCAAGTACTGGGACAGGTTAGATGTTAAAGAACCTATCCCAGATACTATGGGCCTTCCCGGTGGGTTGTTTGGGTCCTTGTGCACCTTCGGGATACAGTAGTACACGGGTAATCTTTTTTGTGTTCCAGTGATAAACTCATATTCCAGCTTGTTAAGAATGCCCTTTTCCTTAGCTCTACTACACCTATCTAACAGTTCTTTATCATACTCTTTCACTGGGTCTTTATTTAACATCATATATGTTTTATGGTCAGATAATTGTTTAATGCATTCCTCTTCATATCTAAGATCACAATAGCCCCTCCCTTGTCAGTGGGTGTATCGTAATCTGTAGATCTTCTTGTAGATCTTTAATTGCTTGAACTTCATCTTGGGAGACATTTTGTTTAATATTTGTATTATACGGTACTTCACTCTTCTAATCTCTTTTTCCACAGCTCCTCTAAAAGCCAATATTTCCTTACTCAATTCCTGCCTAGGATGCATCTTAGATTTTACTTTCAAATGAACATGCTTATATGTGGTGGTGACGTCATTTTGGTGTATCATGGGGTTTTTCATAAAATACTTTTTACAGCATAATTTTCTTATATGTTTTTCCGCTCCCATGTATACATCAAATTTTTTTAAAGGTGCACTGGGTGCACTTTCCCAAGTAATTTCTTTTGACTATCATTTAAAATCTTAGAGCTTAAATTTATTATATTTTCTCCCCCATGTCCAGGAAGTGGTCCATAGCAGACAAGGTCAGTGGAGGTATCCACATGGTTGATGTAATGATCCTGCCGTGTAAGAAGGCTCTGGGTAAAACATGGCAGCATATTGCTTTCTGGGTGAAAGATCTACCTATACCAGGGTAAGGAATATATAAAAAGTGGAGAAAGAGATCATTGTAATCATGTTCTAGATGTGGCCCAGACAAATTTAGATAAAGCAGATTGGCAGTTCTTGAAACATATGAAGGAATTTTGGTAGGATATCAATTTTTATTAAATGTATTCTACTGAAGCATAACAACAGAGCCTTGTTTTATGAATTGAGATTAGTAGTTGTGCAAGCAAGCAATGGCAAAAAGTTCACACTTCAGTTATTTGATCAGTTATTTCCATCAGTTATTTCCATCAGTTATTGTGAGCCAAAACTTGTAATGAAGCCTTCACAGAGATAAAGTAGACTGGAAAGATTTTCTCCTGTTCTGTGTTTCTGACCCGAACCTGGTTTTGGCTCACAATAACTATAAAAATAACTGACTGTAAGTGAAATGTGAACTCAGCCTTATAAAGTTGCAAGATGTCTGATATCACCTGATCACCATGATACTTCCATATTGGTTCCTTTGCTGGCTTCATTCATTTTTCCATCACATTATAAATTGCTCGGAAGATGGGCATTAAAATAGCACTGCTCCAAACCTTCTGTCTGCCCCTTGGTGCTCAAAAGAGCTAATCAGCATGATGATAAAAAATGTTCATATCTTGGAAACGCTGCTACCTAGAAATATAAGTAAGATATCACTTTAGTTGGCACGAATATCCCTACAAGGCAATATGTCTGGTTTAATAGGGTTGATCATATTGACAGATGCCCTTAAAAGGTCACATGCAGCATGTGCATGCTTTGGCAGGGCATCATACCATTCATTAGGAAACAATTTATATTGGCCTGTTTTTAGCACTAGAGGAAGCACTTAACATTGGTATATGATACTGAGACAGAGTGAGTAGCAGTGCAAAGCTGCTGAAAGGGTTTGTGAGATGGGTCAGAGGAGGAAACAGTTGAATAAGTGAGTAGAATGTAAGCTGCTGATTCAAAAATGATCAAGTAGATACAGCTATCCTTTTGTATTGGGGTTGCAGGAGGCAGCCACTGAGTGAATCGAAGCAGTCTTCAGGCCGTACGTCTAAACAGAAATCTACGGCGGCTTAGAGCTGAAGTAGATTTCTGTCTTTATTTGCACCAGAAAACTGGCAAAAACCAAAGAAAAATGTGTTTGCGGCCACTGTCCACAACCTCTCCCCACCCTCACCACATCCTTTTTTGTAAAAGTGGTGAAGATAGCTAAAAACACCACTTGCAACAAAAGTTTAGCGCAATGGCATCTAAAAAGTCTCTAACTCATGGTTTGGAAATGTTTTACTCCAGAAATCATATATAACTGTTAAGCTGGTGCCTCACCGTCTAAGTAAAGTTCGTCCTCTGCTGGAATAATCAATGCAACATTTTCTGCCAAAAGCCTGGTCCATTACATAAACATGACCTGATAACTTGTCTTCCCTTCAGGATCCACCCCTGATTTCCTGGGCAAAAGCCATTCCAATTCAAGTGTGCATTATTTAAAATTTAGAATTTAGAATTTTCTTTAGGGGGCGGCTTAACCTGCAATAATAGAAAGATATTGTAGAATGTAATATCAATAGATATTTTTTTGGTAACATAATTATAGCCATTTTTCCTATCTGATATACAATATTTGAATTCTCATATAAAATAATTTATTGGTCTCTATACTTTGATATACAGCATGATGTCTTCTATTCTATACAAGTGAGATGCTTTCTGATACATGTTATTGCTCAAACTTCCAGGTGCCACAAACCTATAATATGCAGTTCTCATGCTTCACAAAATGAATCTGGAAAGTTTCCCAGACAATACATCTGTCCTTTAGTTTCATACCACACTTCAAAGCCAAAGCCAAAGAATCAACTTAGTAGGTTTTCCAAGGTCTTTGAAGAAGTGTAAAAATATATTTAAACATTTAAAACTAGCACATCGTTTCTGATCACATTTTCTTACCTACACAAACATATGTTCAAACAAGTTAAGTGCACAGGTTTACCTCTTTCATATTATTAATATTGTCCATTTATAGGACACCTGTATTGTAGAGATGTTTATTTAAGAACTTGAAACCATGAAAAGCATAATCATTCCTAGAGCAGTGGGTCCTGATCTCAAAAGGAAAATCTTCAGATCTGAACCATGAAGGTATAACATATTGTTGCCAACAAATGACTTTCCACTGTAGAACATCAGTTAAAGATCTATGAAACATGACTGTAGTGTAAAATATACATTTCCAAAATGTTTTATTGTCCATTTCCATACTTTGATCCACTAGGACAGTGGTCTCCAAGCTGCAGCTCTCCAGCCCAAGCCAGCCAGGGCATGCTTGGAATTGTAGTTTCACATGACATGGACAGTATAAGAAAAGTTGTCCTCCGGTTGGATTCTGTCAGCAGTCAAGAGAATGTTTGCTGATAGATCAACCTTGAGTCTTAAAGGGGTTGTACACTGTTACAATATGACCTATCCTCATTATAGGTCTCAAATATCACATTGCCACCCAGATCAGGTGTTTGAAGAGGCATGATCACCACGTTCTCTTCACTGTTTAACTGCACGCCATCTAGATCACAGGGGTGGTAATTACACTGCACCGCAGCTACGAGCTAGATGGCATGCAGTTACAAATCGATTTGTCTCATCAACAAGAGTTCTTCACTGGCTAGGAGCTGTATCTGATGCTGACCAATCTCTGCCTACCGCTTAAATGATAGGGATGAACATCTCACACCTGTGCCCCTGTTCCAAGTAGCAGAGTAAGTGCAGAGACTCTGCTTCTGCTTCCAGAGTGGCGACTGCTCATGTGTTGCTCCTGGAAAACTATAGATGGATTCCTTTTTTTCAGAGTAAAACGTAGATTTTATGGAAACTTTTTCAGGGGGGTATGTATGACTGGTTGATCACTTTTTATTTATTTTTTTTTTCCATTATGACATTTACCAAATGGGATAAAAAAGTTAATATTTTAATAGTTTGGCCAGGGTGTGGCAATACCAGTGATGTTAATTGTTTTGTTTATTATTTCTTTTTATTTGTAAAATATGGAAGGGGTGTTTTTATACAACTATACAATTTAACTATATTTTTATCACCCACCCCACCCCCCCCACTCCCCCAGGGGATTTGAACAAGTGATCATTTGTACCATTTGTACTATAGACTGCAACAAAATAGAATTGCAGTCTATGGCAAAAATGCTATGTTCATATTATGTTCTGCTAAGGCAGGGTTTGATAAGAACTTTACAATGTATCAATCTGCTGCCAATATTAACTATACAACTATTTAATTTGGGAGGGGGGTGGGGAGAGCATGCAGTCATTGGAGGGGATAACTCCCTCTAAATTACCAATTGTGCCACAATATTCCCCCCCCCCGTCATTTAACCCCTCAGATGCCACGTTCAATTATGATCATGGCATCTGAGAGTCACATTCAGCATATCAGGGGGTTACTCAGGGATTAAAACAAAAAGATACATACTCACCTCATCCATTTAATTGCAGAGAGGCCATCTCACATGGCCCGAGAATTGGCACGTTTTCATTAAGATGGCCACAACGGCCTCTCTGCAATCGAATGCATGAGGTGAGTATATTTTTTTTACCACCATTTTACGAAAAATTAATTTGTTATCACGAAGCGCCAAGAAAGAGGAAGTTGAATTTTTATATTTTTTAAATATTTTTTATTTTTTGTTACTTTTTTCATTCAATCATTAGATTGCAGCTTGTATTCTGTGAAGCATATCTATGCATTACAGAATACAGGATTCTGTATAGTCCAATGCTACCTGTGGGCCAGCATTGGAATATACTAGTTGTCAACCTGTAAAGTGTGAAGATTAGGGATGAGCGAACTTTTGAAAAGTTCGGTTCGGTTTGATTCGGCGAACTTTCGTGAAGTTCGGATTCGTACGAACCGAACCTAAAATGAACCTTGCTATAACAGCTGAATAATTGCAGCTACAATAGTGGGAGTCTGATAGGGTATAGTTTCGTTTAGTTGCAGTTGCTATTACAATGAAAAAAGTGGAAAAAAATCAAAGTGCAAAAATAGTGAAACCTCAGCCAGGTCGACAACATTTGACAGCATTGAAGATGTCCGCTGGAGCAGTCCATGTCATGCCAGAGCACCAAAAACACACGGTAGATCGTGGCACCAGCCCAAGAATAGGCTGCGTTGAAGTCGATGCGGTCTCAGTGACATCACAGGTCAGAAGACAGACAGGCGTACCATTTAATTAGACCTTGTGCACCCCAGAACAGGTACACATTAGCCAAGGTGTAAGTGATTACACGGCATATAGGACACAAAGTGCAAGTTGGCAACCGGCAGCATTAGGGTGGAAAACAGACATTTGACAGTGGAACCAGCTGCAGTAATAGTACTGTATTGGACCCAGTATGGTTGAGAACAGACAATTGACGGAGGAGGAGGAGGCAGCAGCACTTGATTGCACCCAGGCCAGTATGGTTGAGAACAGACAATTGACGGAGGAGGAGGAGGCAGCACTTGATTGCACCCAGGCCAGTATTGTTGAGAAGAGACAAGTTGAGGAGGAGGAGGAGGCAGCACTTGATTGCACCCAGGCCAGTATGGTTGAGAAGAGACAAGTTGAGGAGGCAGCTTCAGCAGCTCTTGATTGCACCCAGTATGTTTCCAAATAGACAATTGACGGTGGGGGCATTAGTAGGAGCAATATTATTTTGGACCCAGAAGGGCCTAGTACAGAGAACTGAAGTTGGAAGCTAAGAATATGCACGCTTGTAAAAATCAGTTTTTATACATGACAAAATGTTGATGTAGAGTTCAGCACAGGACAGTCAACGTTAAAAAAAACCCTCTAACATTACAGCTAGTCTAGTAGGATACGGATACGGTTAAATAGACAGACAACCTCACCCACAGAATCCATGAGGTGAAGAAAGGACATTTAAAAAGGCACAGATTCAAGAAGGCTTTACGCCAGTTCCATTATCCAAAAATACGTGTCCAATTTTCATGAAATGGACACCTCACTGGCACTCGTTTTACAAATTGACGCAACTACTCTGGTGTCAAACCTGTTGAATCTGGACCTATGGCTGTTGGCGAGACATATATATATATATCTTTGTACACCAGTTTGATGTCCTAACCGAGTGCAGTGCCCAACCCAATGGATGTATGCTTTTGTGTTTTTTGTGAATTTTGCGTCGCCGTTGTTATTTTAACCAGATTCGTTACGAACCGAACTTTTGGCAAAGTTTGTAACGAATCTGGTTCGTTGCGGTTCGGTTCGCTCATCCCTAGTGAAGATGAAGTTTCTGATCATTTGAATTCCATTTTGTATCTGTTCAGTTAAAGTGTTGATTTAAGACCTGTGAATGCAGGTGCACAGAGTAAGGTTTTGTCTACATATTTTCTCAAGGTTGTTTTGGGATTCTGACTCGCTGAGGACCTGGGAACTGGCCACTCCAAGGTCTGCGGTGAGAGCAGATGAACAACACGTACACAGTGACAATTATACAGCGCATGTGCTGGCTATGTTCCACTAGGGAATGGAGCTCTTTGTTTAATTGGTATATAGCTGTAACCCTTCAGGAAATAAATCAGAAGCTCATCCTATGGGGGACGCCTCGTGTAGGGACTGGTGTTTTCCCGATCGAGACTCTGACTGCTTTCGCTGAAAGGGCTTCCCAGCTGATGTCGCTGTCAGATGATGATAACTCAATCGGTGATGTATGTACCTTCAACCTGGATGTAGTGAGGACTCCAGATGAAGTGTTGATATAATTGTGTATTATGTTCTTTATCCTTTGTGTATAAATAAGTGCAAAAGAAGGACATTATATCACTATATGTATACACTACTTATTATATTTAATAAAATCATATTATAAACCTTCCTTTGAAGTGTAGCTGTAGTTCAGTTAAGAGTCTCTCTTTAAAGAGTATCCGAACCTGAAGTCTTGCTCTTATCAGCAAAACAACCTGTGAGGCTTGTACAGGCTCATGCCTATTATTACAATAAATATAACACAGTAAACGGCACAATCATAATGTGGTGTAACATAACAACTGTCTATGTGCCCTTATTACATTGTACTGTACCTCAACTGCCATATATCACCTGTATGTCTGCTCCAAAACGCAACACCTACAAAAACTGGAGCTATATAATACCACCAAAATATCACATTTTATTGATTTAATTCAGAAATCAAAAACAATTTTAAAAATATTATGAGTTCACATGAATAGGACAGCATTACTGGACAGCATAATTAGTATATAAAATTAATTACATCAATACAGCACCTAAAATCCATAGTAACCTGCAAATTCTATATATAAACTCCTACACATCATCCCCTAAACAGGTAATAAACTGCAAGTGCATATATATATATATATATATATATATATATATCAGTAATAGCAAGAAGGTGTTGCGGCCAAGGTCATCATAATAACATATTAAAGTATATTACCCATAGTGTATGCTACAACCTAGATCGTGCCCGCCCTGACTCACGTTTGGGTGTACCTTCATGAGGACTATTACTAGTATGGGCCGCCTTCCCCGATCATGCGGCTCCTGGTTTTAGTGCCCCCAAATATCGTGGTCACATTTGACAATGGCATCTGAGGGGTTAAGTGGTTGTGATCTGCATTACCGACAGTCGTAGACATTAGCCTGTAAAACTGCAGAAATTCAGTGGTTCTGGTATACATGTACAGCAGAGATCCAGAAGGGGTTAAACATATTGAAAGGTGTTAAAGTCCATCATTGAAATTACTGATTTTTAATGAGCTTATTTAATGGTCTGGGACTTTTTACTGTTCTTATAGTTAAGTGGAGTACTATAAAATGAAATATTTGGGTACTGAACCAGAACTTCTTACAACATCCTAGTCACATCTCACTCTGTAACTCTGTTTTTATATAAAACATAAAAATATATATATAAAAAATACTAATATAAAATATTAAACATTTCATAGTTGTGTCTGATATAAAATGTAATATATTAAAGGGATTTTCCAAGGGTTTTCCAAGTATCTGATCAGTAGGGGTCCGACACTCAGTATACCCGCTGATCAGCTGTTTGAGAAGGTACCAGTGATCAGGTAGCACTGCAGACTTCTTGCAGCTTTGCCTAGGCCATGTGACATCTCATTCATCAGTCACGTGGCCTAGGTGTAGCTCAGTCACATTGAAGTGAATGGGACTGAGCTGTGATACCAAACATGACCACTGTAATATGTATGGCACTGTGCTTGGAGAGATGAGAGAAGGCAGTGGCACTACTGCCAGTGCTGGTGTCTTCTCAAACAGCTGATCGGCGGGGGTCCCGAGTGTTGGATCCCCATTGATCAGTGATCAGATACTAATGACATATCCAGAGGAAAACCCCTAGAAAAACTCTTTTACCTTTACTTTTAAGATTAAAATCCTTTTACTGTTTCTCAGATTTTCATCTGTGGTTCAAGTGGTTTAAACATACAACTTCTTCTTACCATTAAAGTAGTTAGTTTCTTTTCCAGTCATTGTCAATGTCTAAATATGTGAGCAAATGGCAAGTAAAAATAACACTGTGATTTATTATGTGATGTTATTATAATATATTTTTTTTGTTTACAGTGGTGTAATGGAGGCTCCATCATAGAGTGTCACTGCATCCAGAGGGACAGCTTTTAGGGCAATTTATTGGTTCTGCTGAGATGCTATTTTGCACTATAGTTTGATGACCTTGCCTACTTGTGTTGCCCCACTTTCAGTTAATTTGGACGCCCCTACAACATGGCCACTTTTATTTTATTTTTTTCCAGGGCTATTCTGTTTCCAGTCTGCCCCTGCAACAGAGATCATATTTTAAATGCTAGATTTTAAATTTGCTGACTACAAACTAAGTGAATTACCTTTCTATACACACCATTATTTTAATTACTTTATTACTTCTAATAACAAGTTAAAAATGAATCAGTCTGTATACACAATAGTTCTCCTTACTGTAAGCATGAGCATATACAGTGGCAGTTTCAGATCTTACTAAAACAAATCTGGTTTGGATTAAGTCAGGATTAGGGTAACACTGAGAGTAAACCTGTTAATCTCAGCAGGGCTTCGTTAGCAATCCCAAGAATACTCTATAATTAGTGTTTTACATCACTTAAATTATCTTTTTTTTTATTAACAAATATGTTTTCCAGATCTAGAGACC
This sequence comes from Rhinella marina, assembly GCA_900303285.1. Classification (NCBI taxonomy): domain Eukaryota; kingdom Metazoa; phylum Chordata; class Amphibia; order Anura; family Bufonidae; genus Rhinella; species Rhinella marina. Next base: position 18,022 of record ONZH01029456.1, on the reverse strand, counting down.
ACCTGTGTGCTGTAAAATGTAAAACGTTGGAATTTATTTTCCCTGATGTTTCAGTTAATCCATTCACTCATACAATTTGAAAGTAAAATTACATATTAAAAATACATAATACATAATGATTCTAATGCAAAAGAACCCCTTTTTCTCTACTGATAACAATTTTATGCATCTTTGATTTTGAATGCCACGTGGTGTTATCTTATCCAGTTATAGACAGAAGTGTGTTTTTTTTTTAAATTTACTTATTTTGTTTACTGAAAAAGGGCAAATTTGCAATTCTTCAAATTATTGAAAAACAGCATATCAATGAAAAATAAGATCCTGGAGTACAAGGAATTCCCCAAGATGTGCTCTATTAAGGGGATAATGGCTTGAAATAGTTTTGTCACAAGGATTTGGGGCTTCCTGGGCAATCACAGGGCAGAAAATTTGGATTGGAAAATAAAAACAGAGTGAAAACATACAAAGTTGTTTAGAATCCATCGACTGTGTGAATAGCAGGAGTTGCAAAATGTTGATGGTAAAGATAACAATGATCTTGACTTCATGGCAAAGGTTAGTTGTAAGTGGCAGACAATAAATGTTGCACACCTCTACCTTTATTTAATGCTGTTGTACTGCAATACTGTACTAAAACCTCTCCCGAGACAGTTTAGTTACACCTAAAAGTTTTCAGTTTCAGATTGCAAATTACAATCAACATACATCCATGAGGTCCTTGCCCTCTTGTTGATTATGATAAATAGAGATGAGCAAATTTCTCAAAAATTAGATTCGGTTGGTTCGCCAAGTTTTCCATATGGCTGTAGTACAATGTAATTTCCCCACAGAACGGCAAATAAGACATTTTTTTCCTATTAATACACCCCCAAAAATGTATATCAATGTAACTTCACCGCAGAATGGCTAATAGGATGTACGTACATTTCCTATTAATACACCATGTTAATAGCTGTATCACACAGCACTTGCACCCCAATAACAAGCAAGGTTTGCTGGAATTATTGAGCTATCATATAGTGCAAATCTAAAAGCAGCAGTATAATGGCAATTTGGATCCCCAATTAGTGCAGCAAAGTGTAATAGAATCGCTCCTATTACCCAGTCTGTACACTCTCCTATTGGATCCTGTTCTCCTTTTATAGTATAATTATACGAAGCGTGAGGAAATTCGACATTGGTGAGAAATTCGGATCGAATTCCACTTCGTCAACTTCGATTCGCTCATCTCTAATGATAAACAGATTAAGCATGAGACACTAGTAATTAATGATCTAGATTTCTTATACAAGTCATTCTACGTATTTGAGAAATCCAGTCATATGACTAGCAAAATGCCTTCAAGAGCAAATACAAGTCCAGTTGATCCGACTTATAACTACTGATAAACCTCACTGTTCTCAAAGATTATTGGCCTGATCATCGTGATCCATCAAGACTGTTTGAGTGCACTCTGTTTCCTACAACCTTTACATCAATATTTTGTTTAATTACCATTTCAACATGTAGAGGTTTCTATTACTGTACACATATTGTTTTCATTACAGTTTGTAATATCTGATTCCTTAGGGCAACTATTTTTGTAGTTGCTAAAATTCCATAGGGTCCAAACAGTTATGGGTTTTCTTTTTACCAACTTGTTTAATAATATAAGCAGCATCGGGGTATGGTATACATTTATAAGTAATATTTGTGCCTGAGGTATCTGAAATAATACTCATTTAAGCAATTGAAGTTCACTTGAACAGTTCCCACAATATTACTTTTCATCAGTGAGTAAATGCAGTAATTTCACAGCCCAATAAAGTTGTTGTGAAGGGCACTGCCCACAAATGCACAACCAAAGCACCCAAGGCATGTTTTCCCCACACATCATATGAAACTAATTTGAGTTTCTCATTAGCATATACACTTGCGCAACAACACAACTAAGAAGATTGCTTTTCCACTAGTAAAAGGAGAGATACTTGGCTGAATGCACAAATTGGTAATAATAAAAGTGTGAAATATCATTGATTTCTTCTGCAGATGCATCAAATGTTCTAACACAAGCTCTGGAAAGTGAAGTCTCTTAATGAGGGTTTTGTGAAATTAGTTTTCATTTTCAGGTTTAGAACACACGTTGCAGAGACCACATGCAGCCCAGACCTCACCAACAAATCCTAAAGGTATTGAAAGACAAAAAGGACAATTAAAGGAACTATGATAGTTTCAGCAAATAAATGTTATTCCTTAGTTTTCCAATACATTTGGGCCCATAATTTATTAATGTATCCACACCAAAATTCTCTCTAAAAAAAGGTGCTAAATGGTGCAAATTGGCGCAATTTGAGACATCTAGTCTCTCTAAACTTTTTTTCCATCATGTTGGGAAAGAAGGGTGTGGGGCTTCATGTAAAGGGGGAGGAGTCTAAGATGTTCCTTTTTCCACCAAAAAATCTGTAACCAATCTAAAATGTAAAAAAAAAAACAATAGTTAGGAAAGAGTCAGAGAAAAATGTCTATTCCTGACCCTAGACCAACCTCCGCCACTGTAATAAATCTGGTGCAGGTCTAGACAGCCTATATTAGCTTATACCATCTACAAGCCTAGTAAATCTGGGCATTTCTGTATCAATTAGACTTCTGCTTGCAACAACTCCATGACTTGCCCATTCAATAAGAGGGTCTCTCCTCCTTCTCTCCAAGTCAACTTCTTAGAATGAATGCAAGGCAGTCATAAACAGAATGCTTCTTCACTTTCTCAGACTTTTTAATATTACCTACTTCATTAGAACAACGTTAATTTCAACAAGATACATGGAAAAACGTACTAGAACACCTACAGATACACATCATACATACTGGATCTTTTTGGACACCCCAAGTTAAATCTATATGTATGATAAACAGTTGGCACTCTCACTCTTGGGCATAATTTGTAAAAATGGCCATATATATCTATTTTAACTATAACTTATTTATTCAGATTTATATTAGTTTTATGAAACTGAATAAAATAGCTGAAAAATGAACACAAATTTATAATTAAAAAAAATTGTCCGGGCCCACTATAAAGGTACATGTGAATACTAACCAGCCATACAGTGGTAGCAGCAGCAAAACTCTACAATATGATTATGGGAGCCCATTCAGTGACTTTTAGAGGACAAGTCCCTGGGGAAAGAGGACATGGCTAGCCTGACTCTATATCTAAAAGTCATCTCAGTCATTCTACTGCAGTCATTCTACTGTGCCATGTGCCACTTGTAAAAGGTGTGAGGGACTAGGGGCCCACCGGGGGATTCACCTGTGGGCCAGTCCGAGGTTATTCAACCATCCTGGTTTGCTTCTCCAGCTGTATGTGTCCAGCTTTATACTGGTGTCTCTTGACCCCAGAAGTCAGCAGCCACTAAACAGAGACTACTCCTAGAAGTAGTGGCCTGGTAATTCCCTTGCAGCAGAGTCCGGATCCCTGCATAGGGATTAAAGGCTGAAGGACAGGTGGGCCATTGAAATAATGCCTTTAGGAGTAGCCCAAATACAAATTTGTTTAGTGGCACAGCAGATCCACATACTCTTCTGTAACAAGTAGATAAAAAGATAATTTTTGCTTCTTTATACACCAATGTGGTAGTCAGTGGTGCCAGCGTTGGTGCCTCAGGAATGACTAAGGGTATTAACAGGCCCAGAGAGATGACAGGAGCCTGGCCCTGTCAATTATGAAGAAGATGAAAGGGCTGCAGAGGTAGCAGGAGAAGAAAAGGTGCTCTGAGTGACCTTTCCTCAGTGCACTTAACAGCTCATTTGCATAAACAGACAATGAAAGATATCATTCCATTCAACTGTGCTAGTCCTACAAGGCATTCTGTCTGGTTTAACAGTGAATCACCTGGTGATAGATTTCCTTTAAAGTTAATTTTATTGTATTGCCTTAATAAACATAATTTGTGACTAGTACATGTAACATATTCTTCAAGATTAAATTTGGAACTGCTATTAAAAAAAACCTTTGGTATCAGATTGGGGTTGGACCAACAGAGAGAGCGTAAACTGTGGTAGATGAATTGTGTGTAAACTATGTTTTGGTAAACTATATCTTCCCCACAACTTCTTCACCTTCCCTCTCACAACATGCAGTATCACAGAGAGAAAGAAATACTGCAGATGCACCCCTTCTTCTTTTTCACTTATTTATTGCATTGAAATTTACATTACAAATATTCCAAAACAGGTTACAGTACATGTAAATTTTGTTTTGAAAGGGAGTAGATAGCAAATAGAAGCACTACATTTGTATCATGTAATAAGAGAACACCCACATATTACAGATTGCATCATTTTGAGTGGCCATGAACTCTCTAATACAAATCACATATTAATCATATAAATGAGACTTAAAAGAGTTTTCGCATCTCATATATTAATGGTATATCGTTAGGATATGCCGTGAAGTCAAATAGGTGCAGGTCCCATGTGTGGGACCCACTCACATCTCAAAAATGGGGCTCCTGAAGTGATCGGAAAGCAGCCATGCATATGTGGTCATCCCTTGTTCACTGCTATGGGAGTTTCAAAATAGTTGAGCACCAACTCACCTATCTAACATTGATGGCATATACTAGCACAGTGATGGCTAACCTCCGGCACTCCAGCTGTGGTGAAACTACGACTCCAAGCATGATTCATTGATTTCTATGGAGTTCTGAGAACAGCCAAGGAAGGGGGCATCTTGGGAGTCGTAGTTTCACCACACCACAGAGTGCCAGAGGTTAGTCATCACAGTTCTAGCATATAATGCAGTATGCCAGGATACAATGCCTTCCAAAGATCCTTTTTAAGACTATGGACCTGGATGTTACTTATTTAACCAGTCTCGCAGTATAAATAAAATAATACCTACTACTGTAATATGGAAGGGATTAAAACTTAGAGAAATCAGAATAACAAAACCGTTGATTTGTATCATTCAAACTACATATATGTAAGTCTGTATCATTAACCTATCCATAACGATTAGTGCTTTTTTAGGGGAAAAGATAATTTTTACATAAGAGATCCAGGTACATAGAAGAACGTTTATTGCTAAGTCATGCTTTTTCTCACCATAAATGTAATTTGCTGTATTTTCAGCTTCTAAACTGAAATCCTGGGCCGCCACACATCCACACATGAGGAAACCACCTGCATTTCAATAAAGAGAACAATATGTTCTTAACCTGTGCTGTTTAGACATCGGTCTAGATGTATAAAGTGATATAAAGGCATGAGAGTTATGGAATACTTCCTCCAGTGCTTTCACAAAAATATTCATCTAATCTTTTATCTGTTAAAGCACATGTGGAAGCTTACATAAAATAAAAACAAGGATGTGACTCAATATTGGAATATATCTAACACATTCAATGTGTGTGGCGATCCACATTAAACTGCTGCTCCATAGATTGTTTAGTCCTTGAGAGTCAAAACACGAAACAAGTCTGTATGGAGAATAAAGCTTATGTTACCTTTCTGACCATTTGGCTCCTTTGTTCTAGAATAACCTTTAAAATTCCATTCAAAATCTGTACATGTACATGTTATTCTAGCTAATCCCAAAATACTACTCATAGTCATAGGGTCAGTTAGACAAGATTTAGGAAGTTCTTTTAGCAGGGCTCTCATGCTGGAGAGATGGTGCAATGTCCTGGTGAAGTTACAGTCAGTGGTGGTGTGTATAATCTGCTTATACTGTTTTGTGTTGTAACAATATGACCACAAGGTGAAGTCATGATCTGTTTGGGTTGTGGCCAGTAGCTGCCTGATATTTATAATGAAGACCGCACTGTAATGGTATGAATTCCTAATAGTTGCATGGTATTGAAGGTGCCACACAGCCATTAAGAATTCAGACTCCCTATACAGTGTGGTTTTCATTAGTTAAATATCAGGCAGCTGCAGCCTAATTGGCCGCGTGGTTCTTGAACGCAGCTTGCCGCGATCCGAACGGATCACATTCGCGCTATGTGGTCATACCCTAATACTAGAATGTACCAATATTGCAGACAAGAAGTAGTATGTCGTCATCTCCTTCATAGATTGTAAGCTCTTGCAAGCAAGGCTCTTCAGGGTTCCTCTTGTTTTAATTGTTTGCTTGTTTCTTGCTATCTAATGTATTATTTTGTTTGCACATGAACTCTCAGACTGTAAAGCGCTGTGGAATATGTTGCTGCTCTATAAATAAAGAATATTGTTACTATTATTAGTTTGTGTATGGCTATAGATTAGTAGAGAGACACCATACCCCATATTCTGTGATAGAGAGTTCTGACCTTGCTGAAGTCAGAGGAAGGCAGTGGATAGAGAAGCTCCTTTGACACATTGGAGTATACCTTAAAACTTTTGAAAATGACAAGGAGTGACAATAGCAGTGGCACCCCACACCTCCCACAATTAGCTCTCCTGTGTAGCTTCATCTACATCAAGAGCTACAGAGCACTGTCAACATTGTAATGACATCAATGAGAACAACACTGCAATGACAAGTGCTGTCCACTACAGTGTGTCAATTTAATGAATACCATTACACACAAACAGGGATAGTGCAGCCCTAAAACTGCCTGGACCCACTATCCCTACCTACTTACACAGTCACCCTAGGCAGTGACCCCAAAACTGGACGATAGTCCCTATACTGCAGGAACGACACATAAACAGGGACAAACAGACAAACACAAAGAGAGTCACTGCATGAATAAAGGGTCAAATGCCAGTCAGACAATACATGACAGGTAACACCAGAGGAAAACGAGAAAATCAGCACACACCAACACAATAAGATACCAAATGCCAGAAGCCAAAAATGTAGTCACAAATTCAAATTCCGAAATCCAAAGCCAGGAGAGTCTTCAGTTATGCAAGGAACCAGTAGGGGAATCCAGAGGACAATAAATTGACCAGCACCTGCATATGCAGGTGCCAGCCTTTTATACCAGATGAAGGCAGCTCACGCTTTCAGGAGTCCCAGGGCACTTCTTCATTGGCCCAAGTTTCCCACATCAATGGAGGCCACCCTGCAGCCCTGGTTTCCATGATGCAGCGGCCAGGAAAACCGTGACAAAATGTTAGTGGTGCACTGGATTCCGGTGCCTACCTCCAGGGACAGAGCTAGACCGGCCAGCTGATCAGCAGGGGTGCCAGAACTATGCTGATCAGCTAGTGGGTAATCTTGAGGATAGGTCAATACTTAAAAAAAGGCTGGACAACCCTTTAAGAGAGCAATTGTCAAGTGTTACTAATCAAATGCATACATTTAAAGGGTTGTTCCTATAACACACAAGATGCACATCCTACCTTTGGAACACACACTTATGTCAAGAACAAGGTACTGTACACTTCTCTGCCCACTTCTATGGTATTTAGGGAAGGAGCCTAGCAAGCATGACTACTTTCTATTCATTTTCTATATGGATGCAATAACTGTGGTCTCTTCACCAGATGTTTTTGGGGATCTCTGTTCTCTTTGTAGGCAGGACCTGTATTCATCAGACATTTATAACATATCAAAAATACATCTTTATTAATGACTATCCACAACAAAATAAAATAAATAATCACAGGATGACTAAAATAACACATATACAATGGAGAACATCTCCAGGTAACATATACTGTATAACAGTATACAAATTATTTAATGAACCATCTCTATCCTAACACTCACATCAAAACCCAAAAGGTATAGCACAATTCATTTGACCTAATACACTCCAAATACATGAGTATATCAGTCAAGAGCAACACAAGTAATGGATGCGTCCTCCATCTCACCCTCCAAGGTACGTTTTGCAATGTGTTTATTTGTACATTGGAGAGTGACATTCCATGAATGTCTTTATTTAAAACACCATGCCACTCAAATCCATTAAAAAATGATTTATTATTACAATTTAAATACTTTCTGATACCTTTATATGTAAAAATGAACTTTGAATTTGTGAATGTTTTGACCTCTGTTCTTGATCACAGCAACCTTTGTGGTACAATGTAAAGGGGTATAATGTACTGTGCACCGTTTGCCATAACCCCCCTTAACATGCAGTATTAAAAAATATATATATAGTACTTATTAAAATGTGGTGCAACCTCTCTCTTTATAACTCTCTTACAGTACCTCTATTAGTAATGTCACTGAGAGCACTGTATTATCCATGTTACCAAGTTAATTCTCTTCCAACAGAATGGGGCCCAGTGGGCTGAGGCTCAGAACCATAAGCATGGAGTAACTGATCGCTTTATACAATTTAATTTAATCAGGCACTTATTCCTTCCAGGTTTTGTGGTCATCTTTCTAAATTCTACTCAACTGGACCCTTGGATTAGAGCAGGGATCTCAAACTCGTGGCCCTCCAGCTGTTGCAAAACTACAACTCCCAGCATGCCCCAATAGCCGTAGGCTCTCCTGGAATGATGGAAGTTGTAGTTTTACAACAGCTGGAGGGCCACAAGTTTGAGATCTCTGGATTAGAGGGTAGATTACCATGGTCACTCTACTTTGTTCCTATACTATTTGCTGCCCTTTGATGCATAGCCCTCTGTATTTCCCCTTATTTCCCTAAGTTCTTTCCTTGTCCTTTATTTTGTTTGTGGTGTGACCCCTTGTCAAATGTTGTATTTTAGTTGTTTTTATTTAATTGGCATAAATACTGTATATTTTTTATTTTTGAGTTGTTTTTTTTTTGTTTTGGAAAATACCTTATCTGAAGCTTCCATTCTTGTCTAGAAATTATGACTTGTTTTGTGGTAGAAATTGGCTTCATCATCTAGGCCTATTGAATTGTTTTGGATCTATCATATGTCATAATAACCTTTTTACATGTTTTTATTTGTTAATAATAAAACTTTTATTGAACCAGGTAGATTACAGCTGCAAATTCTCTTAAAGATGGTTAGAAAATAAAATTACCCCCAGAAATAGTTTTCATAGGGATTTTGTTTATTCTATGGGCTAAAAAAAGATGCTATTGTAAAAAGAATATATAATAAAAGAATATAAACATTTTTAATACAATAGACTATTTCTAATCCTAAAATGTGTAAGCCAGAATTTGAGAATTTAAGAATGTAAAAAGCATCTACTTCTGGTATATATTAGGCATATGTTGTGGTAACTAGTGTTTCTGGTTTGGGATGCTATCCAGTGTCTCAGAGCATGTAAGGATATAATTTGACCAATTGACAAATATGAAGAAAAATATTTATTAAAGTTATTCTCTTTTTAATTAAATTCAAGCATTTTCTTTAATTACTTTTTTAGCCATGACATTTTGCACAACTTTTATACAATGTTCTTCGTATTCCATTTTTAGTTCTTATGATCTGTTATCTCTCTCAAGCATATAATATACCAAATATAACCCAAAAGGGCTGGGACCAGAGGTGGGTGGGGTATGTTACTTCCTAGGTCAGAATTTATGCATATCTCCTTTTCACCATGTTTTAACTCTATCCACTATGAACCTGGTACAGTGGGGGACAAAAGTATTTATTCAGCCACCAATTGTGCAAGTTCTCCCTCTTAAAAAGATGAGAGAGGCCTATAATTGACATCATAGTTAGACCTCAACTATGAGAGACAAAATGAGAAGAAAAATCCAGAAAATCACATTGTCTGATTTTTAAAGAATTTATTTGCAAATTATGGTGGAAAATAAGTATTTGGCCGCCTACAAAGAAGCAAGATTTCTGGCTCTCACAGACCTGTAACTTCTTCTTTAAGAGGCTCCTCTGTCTTCCACTCATTACCTGTAGTAATGGCACCTGTATGAACTTGTTATCAGTATAAAAGACATCTGTCCACAACCTCAAATAGTCACACTCCAAACTCCACTATGGTGAAGACCAAAGAGCTGTTGAAGGACACCAGAAACAAAATTGTAGACCTGCACCAGGCTGGAAAGACTGAATCTGCAATAGGCAAGCAGCTTGGTGTGAAGAAATCAACTGTGGAAGCAATAATTAGAAAATGGAAGACATACAAGACCACTGATAATCTCTCTTCATCAGGGGCTCAACTCAAGATCTCACCCCGTGGGGTCAAAATGATCACAAGAACTGTGAGCAAAAATCCCAGAACCACACAGGGGGACCTAGTGAAGGACCTGCAGAAAGCTGGGACCAATGTAGCAAAGGCTACCGCCAGTAACACACTACACCGCCAGGGACTAAGATCCTGCAGTGCCAGACGTGTCCCCCTGCTTAAGCCAGTACATATACGGGCCCATCTGAAGTTTGCTAGAGAACATTTGGATGTTCCAGAAGAATATTGGGAGAATGTCATATGATCAGATGAAACCAAAGTTGAACTGTTTGGTAGAAACACAACTCGTCGTGTTTGGAGGAAAGTGAATGCTGAATTGCATCCAAAGAACACCATACCTACTGTGAAGCATGGGCGTGTCAACATCATGCTTTGGGGCTGTTTCTCTGCAAAGGGACCAGGACAACTGATCTGTGTGCATGAAAGAATGAATGGGGCCATGTATCGTGAAATTTTGAGTGCAATCCTCCTTCCATCAGCAACAGCATTGAAGATGAAACGTGGCTGGGTCTTTCAGCATGACAATGATCCCAAGCACACTGCCAGGGCAACGAAGGAGTGGCTTGGTAAGAAGCATTTTAAGGTCCTGGAGTGGCCTAGCCAGTCTCCAGTTCTCAACCTCATAGAAAACCTTTGGAGGGAGTTGAAAGTCTGTGTTGCCCAGCGACAGCCCCAAAACATCACTGCTCTAGAGGAGATCTGCATAGAGGAATGGGCCAACATACCAGCAACACTGTGTGCCAACCTTGTGAAGCCTTACAGAAAACATTTGACCTCATTTCCAACAAAGGATATATAACAAAGTATTGAGATGAACTTTTATTATTGAAAAAATAACTTATTTTCCACCTTAATTTGCAAATAAATTCTTTAAAAATCAGACAATGTGATTTTCTGGATTTTTTTCTCATTTTGTCTCTCATAGTTGAGGTCTACCTATGATGTCAATTACAGGCCTCTGTCATCTTTTTAAGTGGAAGAACTTGCACAATTGGTGGCTGACTAAATACTTTTCTCCCCATTGTATGTCCAATGATCTCTGTAGCACAAATGTGCAGTAGCTTTAGAAGGACCTGCAGAGAAATGGTTGCATAACCTTATCAGTTTAGGTCTGGAAATCCAAGGATTCGGTACAGCAATGCTCCCTGAGGAGGAAAGAGTGTTAGCTATGCTATGTAACTGTAAGGGGTCTGAATTTTTTCTGAAGTTTGAGCTCTGTATTTACCCTGAGATCAGGTCTGGGAGTTTGTATTTATGGAGGTGTATTCTGGGGTCTGTATTTATTTAGGAGTCTGGTCTTCAAGTATGTATTTATTTATAGAGTCTGATCTGGGGATCTCTATTAGGTAAGGGAGTCTGATTGTGGTCTATATTTATTAAGGGAATCTGCTCTGAATTCATAACAGGTCTGTAGTTAGGCCTCTTTCACACTAGCTGCAGTCCGGATCCGGCAGGTGAAGGGTGCCGTCGGATCCGGACTGCCGCAGCGACATGTGTGGGGCCGGAACCGCGTTCCGTCCCCACACATGTCACACAGTACCATATACAGACATACACACACATACACACAAACACATACATACTTACATACTCCAGGCAGGCAGGCAGGCCGCACGTCTTCACGCCCAGGAGGCGCGCAGCTATGACAATTCCCCACAGCGCCTTCTGCTGGGCGCTGTAGGCAATCATCATAGCGCCGCACCTCCTGGGCATGAAGACGTGCGGCCTGCCTGCCTGGAGTATGTAAGTATGTATGTGTTTGTGTGTATGTGTATGTGTGTGTATGTATGTCTGTCTGTCTGTCTGTATGTATGTGGTTACGGATCCGTACTGAACTCCATTGAAAGTCAATGGAGGGCGGATCCATTTACCATGTTGGTCACACCAAACGGATCCATCCCCATTGACTTGCATTGGGGGTAATTCCGGATCTGTCTTGGTGCGGATGCCTGGACCGGAGAGAAAACCGCAGCATGCTTTCAGGAGCATTCCGTTGTCTTCAGTTCAGTTTTGTCCCCATTGACAATGAATGGGGACAAAACTGAAGCGTTTTTTTCCGGTATTGAGCCCCTATGACGGAACTCAATACCGGAATTTAAAAACGCTAGTGTGAAAGTAGCCTAATTTGGAGCTCTGCATTTATTCTAAAATCTGGTACAAGGTATATATTGATTCTAGGGTCTGTATTTATTTATTGCGTCTGGTATGGGTTCTGTATTTATTTTGGAGGGGTGGTCAGGGAACTGTATTTGTTCTGTGGTATGGTCTGAAGTTTGTATTTACTCTGGGGTCTGAATTTATTGACTGGTTTGTATTTATAGGGGGTCTGGTCAATATTTATATAGGGTTTGGTCTGTTCCCTCTATTTATTCTGGGGTCTATTCTGGTGTCTGTAATTAATTTGAGTCTAACATGTTGTATGTATTTACAGTGCCTTGCGAAAGTATTCGGCCCCCTGGAACTTTTCAAACTTTTGCCACATTTTAGGCTTCAAACAAAAAGATATAACATTTTAAATTTTTGGTGAAGAATCAACAAGTGGGTCACAATTGTGAAGTGGAACGAAATTTATTGGGTCATTTAAACTTTTTTTGTAATAATAAAACTGAAAAGTGGGGAGTGCAAAATTATTTGGCCCCCTTGCATTAATACTTTGTTGCACCACCTTTTGCTGCGATTACAGCTGCAAGTCGCTTGGGGTATGTCAGTTTTGCACATCTAGAGACTGAAATTCTTGCCCATTCTTCCTTGCAAACCAGCTCGAACTCTTTGAGGTTGGATGGAGAGCGTTTGTGAACAGCAGCTTTCAGCTCTTTTCACATATTCTCAATTGGATTCAGGTCTGGACTTTGACTCGGCCATTCTAAGACCTGGATACGTTTATTTTTGAACCATTACATTGTAGATTTTGCTTTATGTTTGGGATCATTGTCTTGTTGGAAGATAAATCTCCGTCCTAGTCTCAGGTCTTTTGCAGACTCCAACAGGTTTTCATCCAGAATGGTCCTGTATTTGGCTCCATCCATCTTCCCATCAATTTTAACCATCTTCCCTGTCCCTGCTGATGAAAAGCAGGCCCAAACCATGATGCTGCCACCACCATGTTTGACAGTGGGAATGGTGTGTTCAGGGTGATGAGCTGTGTTGCTTTTACGCCAAACATATCGTTTTGCATTGTTTCCAAAAAGTTGGATTTTGGTTTCATCTGACCAGAACACCTTCTTCCACATGTTTGGTGTGTCTCCCAGGTGGCTTGTGGCAAACTGTAAACAAGACTTTTTATGGATATCTTTGAGAAATGGCTTTCTTCTTGCCACTCTTCCATAAAGGCCAGATTTGTGAAGTGTTCGACTGATTGTTGTCCTATCGACAGACTCTCCCACCTCAGCTGTAGATCTCTGCAGTTCATCCAGAGTGATCATGGGACTCTTGGCTGCATCTCTGATCAGTCTTCTCCTTGTTTGAGATGAAAGTTTAGAGGGACGGCCGGGTCTTGGTAGATTTGCAGTTGTCTGATACTCCTTCCATTTCAATATGATCGCTTGCACAGTGCTCCTTGGGATGTTTAAAGCTTGGGAAATCTTTTGGTATCCAAATCCAGCTTTAAACTTCTCCACAACATTATCACGGACCTGCTTGGTGTGTTCCTTGGTCTTCATGATGCTCTCTGTGCTTTAAACAGAACCCTGAGACTATGACAAAGCAGGTGCATTTATACAGAGACTTGATTACACATCAGTCATTTAGGACAACATTGGATCATTCAGAGATTCTCAATGAACTTCTGGAGTGAATTTTCTGAACTAAGAGTAAATGGGCCGAATAATTTTGCACGCCCAACTTTTCAGTTTTATTATTACAAAAAAAGTTTAAATGATCCAATAAATTTCGCTCCACTTCACAATTGTGACCCACTTGTTGTTGATTCTTCACCAAAAATTTAAAATGTTATATCTTTTTGTTTGAAGCCTGAAATGTGGCAAAAGGTTGAAAAGTTCCAGGGGGCCGAATACTTTCGCAAGGCACTGTATTTGTTATGGGATCATGTGTATGGTTTTTATTCATTTTGGTTTGTGATGAAGAATTTATGCACTATGTGTGGAAAAAAAAGCAGTAGGCTAATAGTATAAATAGTGCTCATATGTTAAAAGTGTTTAGATGATGCTTATTACACCTCTTCTCGAATCTCACAACCTTATGTCACTACTGAAAAGTGTGGTGTGTGTGAATTTATGTGTGTCTATATGCTGTTTATGTGTGTGCTTGTAATGAATGTAAGCCGGTCTATACCAATGTGTTAATCGCCATACTTTTGTCAATAGATGTCCATATACTAGGATCCCCATACTCTCATTTTGCTATACCTTTAATAAAAAACACAAAAGTTCAATATAGTTTCCTTATGAAATATAAAAAAGTACAACATTCAACAGCACCCTTCCAAACATGGTATGTGGTAGAAATTTATCAACAGCTTTGCAGCCCTTTTTTGGCTTTAAAAAATAATTTTTTGGGAAAAAAAAGTTGCAAATACAGCACAAAATAATTAATGTTTATGTCATGCTCTCCTTAAATTGGGTGCATTGTACTGTGACAGAGCATGGCTAGGCAGAAATTGGGACAAATTTTGGTACAAATCTATGTCTCCTTGTCTCTTTATGGCATGCAAAGACTTCATTTTAGGACAGTCCAACATGGTGCAAGTGTGTTCAGAGGGGCATGTATTTTAATAGATTTGAATTGCAATTCACTCCAATGATCTTTTTTATAGGCATACTAAACACTAGTCTTATGGGCCTGTATTTTTTTAGCACCTTATATGGATATTTGTGTTAAAGCTGTTTTATTAATATCTCCCATTACAAAGTCCTGATCTGATGTGGAATACAAGAACACAATTGCTGAGTTAACTGTATGACACCCAGAGAGTATAGAGAGAGTATAGAACATTGATATTATTAATTAAAAGTACCAGTATGCGATACTCTTCAAACACCAAAAAGTTGTCTCAGGAACTGTAGGGCCCAGCATGCACTTGCATTTCTCCACAGATCAGTAATTGGAGGAACACTTTAAACCTTCAATAAAAATAATCCACATTGCACCTTCTGGTCTCAGCACTATATGTTTAAATGAATGATTGGATTTCCAGCTTCATGTTGAAGAACCATGGCCCATGGACAGTTAACTATTGTGAGATTGTCTGCCTGTAAATTCTGTACAGGTTTCTGTAACCAAAATTTGCATGAATGTAGGTTGAGTGTAACTTAACGATCCATCGTTAGTAAGTGAAACCTCCTTATAATTGCTGTGTCCACGTCTGAAGCTAATTACTTGACATCTGATAATGTTGTTGTAGATAGCTGTAAAGAGTGCCACTGTCTAGGACAGTAAAAAAAAGTCACTGAGGAGCCTACTACAAAATATAATGCCTGCTGAGAAGAGGAATTAACTTAACAAATATTTTGACATCTCCCTTCAGTTTGGACTAATAGGTTGAAAACAGCATGGTTTCTGTCCTAATCTGGGACGTGTTAATTCTTTCAATCCGCCATTACACTGGTGTTAGTATGCATCTCATTGTCACAGATTAGTCCTTGAGAAAACAAAGTTTAGATGATCTACTTTAAATTGCTACTTAATAGCTGCTCTGCAAAACTTGGACCACATTCTCAGAGAAATATACAGAATCAGAACATAAAACTGGAGGATCTTTAGAAATGGTACAATAGAAATACTTGCATACAAATGAGAAATTAGTTTTCAAATCTATTACACAATAAATGGCTTTCCTACCATAGATTCCTCAGTCCCAGCTCCTACAATATGTATATTGATATCCATTCTACATGCACTGGTATTTGCTTCTTTATTGATAAGTATATGAACCCAGTCAGCATTTCATGCATCAGCATCATTCCTGATGTTTCCCTTCCTGATCATGATAGAAAGGAAATGATCGCATGAAAGGGTCAGTGTAAACAACTGGAGTGACCAGGTAACAAGACAGTTCTCCATAGCCTCCAAAGTAGCTGATTATGGCTTGTCTCTGCAAAACAGTTTCTCCTAAGGCTACTTTCACACTTGCGTTTTATAATTCCGGTATTGAGTTCCGTCATAGGGGCTCAATACCGGAATAAAACGCTTCAGTTTTGTCCCCAATTCATTGTCAATGGGGACAAAACTGAACTGAAGACAACGGAATGCTCCTAAAAGCATTCCGTTCCGTCTTCAGACCAGAGAGCAAATCGCAGCATGCTGCGGTTTGCTCTCCGGTCCAGGCATCTGCACCAAGACGGATCCGGAATGACCCCCAATGCAACTCAATGGGGACAGATCCGTTTGGTGTGACACAATGGTGAATGGATCCGTCCTCCATTGACTTTCAATGGAGTTCATGACGGATCTGTCACCTGCACACATACATACATACACACATACAGACATGCACATAAACATACACAGACAAATACACATACAAAAACACATACATACTTACATGCTCCCGGCAGGAGGAGCAGGACGCCGCACACATAGGACGATTCCACCCGGCACCCAGAAGAGGGCGCCATCCTGCTCCTCCTGCGCTGTGGAGACCTGCCGGGAGCATGTAAGTATGTATGTGTATTTGTATGTGTATATGTCTGTGTGTGTCTGTGTGTATGTACTGTGTGACATGTGTGGGGCCGGAGCGCGGTTCCGGCCCCACACATGTCCCTGCGGCAGCACGGATCCGGCGGCACCCTTCATGTGCCAGATCCGTGCTGCCGCTAATGTGAAAGAGGCCTAAGATCTGTGTTCTAATGCAATATATCATTGCCTTCCAACTCTAATCTCAAATACACTTAAACCGAGTAAATAACACTTGAAAGATGGGAGATAAGTAGAGATGAGCGAGCACTAAAATGCTCGGGTGCTCGTTATTCGAGTCGAACTTTTCCCGATGCTCGGGTGCTCGTTTCGAATAACGAACCCCATTGAAGTCAATGAAAAACTCGAGCATTTTTTTCAGGGGACCAAGGCTCTGCCTAGGGAAGGCTGGGTGAAAACCTGGAAACCTCAGAAAATTATGGAAACACCACGGAAATGGACAGGAAACAGCAGGGGCAGCATGCATGGATGCCTCTGAGGCTGCCTAATCCCACCATTACCCCAAATTCTCAGGCAACAGCCTGGTGGTTACCCTCATGGCAATTGTGTTCACCCAGACAAAGAAAGGCGAGGCACATGCCCATCACATGTTAGGGAAGCACCCAACTAGGTGCAACGAAGGTCCATCACCACCAATTTTCAGGAATTGCAGTGTAAAGCATGGTGGTGAGCCTCAGTATGACTTTTTGGATGGAGATTGCATGTGGTCACGTACTCCCTGGAACCCCATAGTCACCCCTTCTCTGATGTGCTACCCAGAACATTCTCTGCCCCAATTCGCAAGACCTTTTGCAGTCTCAGTGTGCTGACAGTGGGGATTTACCAGTGTTGTCTGAGGAAGTGGTGGACAATGGCGAGACACAGGTGTCGGGGGGTGAGGTAGTTGTATGGGAAGCAAGTTACAGTGGGGACTCCTTGGGGGGACTTTCTCATGATGGGACAGATTCAATTGTTTTTAGAAAGGCTGATGGGTTTCCGTCAGCACTGTGTGTATAGAACCCCATGGCCTTTCATAAAAATAGTATGGTGATGACCCCAAGGTAATTTTCAGGGACAAGGTAATGGTGACCCACTTAAAAACGCTGCCTGACAACCTGGCAGTGAGAGAGGTGTTTAGTGTTTGGAGAGAGGGTCTGTAGGTGGACCTCCGGAAAAATTGTTTGGAGAGAGGGCCTGTAGGTGAACCTCTGGAAAAATTGTTTGAAGAGAGGGCCTGTAGGGGGCCCTCCTGAAAAATTGTGGTAAAAGAGTGCCAGTTGGACCTCTAAAAAATGGCGTTTTTTTTGGTCAGCGTTAGGCAAAGACGACATTGGA
>ONZH01029455.1:0-13474 GCA_900303285.1 Rhinella marina | reverse complement strand
TGCATTATATCCCTTTGCTGTCAGGTGCGATGTGTGATCGTGGAGCCGCGGCTCTTCCATCCTCTCTCCGATAAAGGTCAGACGCCGGCAACAGGCAACGCACGTTTAGTTACGTTGCTGGCTTCGGGGGATTGGTGGAAGTAGCGATCACGTGGTGTCCGACTGATGAACAGCGTTGGTATTAGGTCACATGCACAGTAAGTAGTTGTTTCATTGGCTGGCTCTTATTTCAAACCTTGCCCACATCTTACCCTGGCCTCTCCTCCTGACGAAGCAAGATACGCGAAACGTGCATAGAGGGGGACGCCAGCGGTCACACTCCACAACATAGGGTATGTTATGCCTTAGGTTAGGCTATATGGATTTTTGACTGTATGTTTTCCATCTGGTAAAGCCTTTTTGGTCGGCCCTTTTCTTGTCTTTTCTAATAGCCTGTTATCGCATGAAGTATAGTGCATGATGTTCCATCGATGTTATTATGGATACATACATCTGCAGCTATCCTTTTTGTATGGGCATTCAAGTAGCCTTCTGTCTGTACTTTAGATGATATGCTATATTGATTTGTGATGGTGGAGTGTCCTATGGCGTTTAATTAGTTAACTCCTACTTTATTCTGTGGATTATGATTGGATTTTAATTATGTATACAAATAAAGAATATAATATTTAAAGGGAATATTGTTGTACTCATTTTGTTTGGAGATATAATGAATTTGTGAGTATCCCAGTTACTTGTACTGGAAATTGGTGGAATTTATTGTAGTAATAAAAATACAGTTGCGCAGATTTTTTTTAAGTGTATGAGCAGAAAAATGTCACTGAATGGCAGAAAAATTTAGAATGCGCAAACGTTATGCAGCAGACGCAGCGCAGGTAATGTCACATACCTTTGCTGCATGTGCAGTATAACCTTTCTGTATCCTAAATACCTGACATCCAGTGAATTTATTCTGCCATTATTCATATAATGTATAACGTTTGCGCAATCAGGCACAGATAGTGTACGGATAGGATTTGGCTAGGCAGGGCTAGTAGTTTTGTTTAAAAGACCAAAAAGTCCTTTTAAGGACTATTGTTATATCTGGCTGCAATATTGTTATTCTTGGGGGTTTAAAATTAGTGCACGTTTGTCTAATCTTAACACAAGCTGTGCAGAGTGTGCAGTACAATGTTTATTTATCCTAAATACCTGACATCCATTGCATTTGTTTCTGCCACTAATCAAGGCTACATTAGTAATGTACAACTAGCCCTGTAATGAACAACTAGCCCTGCCTAGCCAAATCCGATCCCTACACTATATGTCCCTCCTTGTGCAAACGTTATACAACAGACGCCAGGTATATAGAATATAAACATATAATGCACACGCTGTGCAGGTGGAGCTTTGGTCAGGAAACCTTGCGCAATTTTTGTCACCCCCCAAAAAAATATGTTGCAGCCAGATATAATGGCCCTTAAAAGGGCTTTTGGGTCTTTGAAACAGGAAAACTAGCCCTGCCTAGCGATTTTCTGACTACACTATCTGTCCCTCCTTGCAGCAGCTCTCCTTGACTCGGTCTTAGTCTATATAGCACCCGATGACGCATTCCCGGCCAGCCAATCACTGTAATGCCAGTACCTGCGGGGAGGGGACTTGAGCATGGCGCTCAAGCATACGTGGTCCCAAGTGCCACCATGCTCGGCTGAATATTGTATTCGGCCGAGCATGTTCACTCATCACTATTTATTAATTCTTTAATATCATAATAACTATAATAATGACAAAATGAAGATTGAAATCAAATGAAAACATGAATAAGCCTCGCTGGTGGTAAATATACCAATATATAAAATCCAAAAAAACGAGACAAGAGCAAAAAACCTATTGGGTAGGCAAATGAAAAGGAAGATACCTAATAATAGAGTATACATAAACCTAAAATACAGGTATCTATATTCTATACAGTAACTGCCCGCAGGTCCGGCCCATATATCAATAAAGATGTAAACTAGAGAGCGAACCAGATGAGATTTGTTTTGGATCCGGTTCTGCAAATTTTTTAAAAAGTGGCTCCAATCGCCCTGAAAGTTGGTATATA
Organism: Rhinella marina; assembly: GCA_900303285.1. Lineage (NCBI taxonomy): Eukaryota > Metazoa > Chordata > Amphibia > Anura > Bufonidae > Rhinella > Rhinella marina. The sequence goes on along the minus strand of ONZH01029455.1, from coordinate 11,391 downwards.
ACCTCCTCTAGCCTCCTGGGAGTCATAATTTCTGGCTCCTCCCCAACTCTTCGCCCCACTGCGATGATTGGGTGTCTTGGCCAGTGCCATCGTCATTATCGTCCTCTTGCTCCTCCACCTCCGACTCCTCCTCTTGCAGTGGCAGCTCCTCATACTTATCTTTATCATCCTCATCTTCATTATCCTCCTCCATGCAGATTCCCTTTGTGTGTCCTCAACAGCTATAGGACAGACAGTAAGATGTGTCAGCTGCTCTTCTTCCACCTTTGTCCCTTACTGCATGAGCATCAGCGTCTGTTCTAAGATAAATATGAAAGGAATGACGTTGTTCATGCCGCAATTGTCACTGCTGACAAACTTTGCGGCCTATTCGAAGAGCTTCAGCACCGAGACAGATGTCTCGGATGAGCTGTCCCTGCCTGACCTCGAACCAACACATGCTTCCTGCTGCTGCGGCTGTCTGGTGCATGACAAAATCCTTCACAGCTTTCTGCTGCTCGTTCAGATACTCGAGCATGTGAAATGTCAAATTCCAGCAGGTTGGCACTTCGCTGATTAAGTGGTGCAGCAGCAGGCTGTTCTGTCGCTGCAGGCCCACAATAGAATTCCTTGCCATGAAAGAATGTCTGAAATGCAGACTTTGCCAGCATCTTGTTCAAACCAGTGTACCTATGTAATAAGCATTGCACCACTAGGTTGATGACGTGCGCCATGCAGGGAGCATGTGTTATTTCTCCAAGGTTCAGGGCGGCCAGAATGTTGTGCCAATTGTCCCTGACCACATTGCCCAGTTTGAGTCTGTGAGGTGATAGCCAGCGGGATGTTTGCTGCGTGATGTACTTGACCAAACTGCTCGCCGGTGTGGCTACTCTTTCCTAGGTCGATCAGTTTTAACATGAAGTGGCACCACTTATCCCTGACACATGTCATAGGAAGGAAGGGAAGTGCAAGCGACCTTGTGCCCTGCTGCTGTTGGGGAGGGCAATGTGTCCATGGACGAGGTGGATAAATGCCTGATGTGGAAGGTTCAAAAGGACCTGTCCATGCTGCCTCGCTGCACAGCAAGAATCACAGGGAGTGGCCCACGTTGTCCACTATCTGAGAGTACAAGGCAGGGGTGGCTTTTTGGCAGACTCAAGTAAATACTACAGCAACTGCACCAGCAGCAACTGAGCCAAGTGGGAATGAAGTTTGAGCACCACTGGATTGCTGGGTGTGTACAGTTGATTCCTGGCCACACATTCCTTTATCGATGGCTGACGATAAAGCAGCAGAGGAGGAGGAGTGGGGGAAGTGAAAAGGAATGATGACGATGTGAAAGACATTGCACTGCCCCTGCAAGAGGGACTGGGAGAAGGAGGGAACTGCTGCTGTGATGGTAGGCTGCCCCCTCTGTTTGCCCACAAGATGGGCTTCATGCGGTTCAAAAGAGTTGTGGCGCCTACGTTTGTGTTTGCCTGCCCACGTCTTATTTTGATCTAGCACAACTTGCAAAAGGCAATGCTTTTGTCTTCTGGCAGCGAGGAGAAAAAATTTACATGGGAGATACTCGCGCAACAGAGGAAGAGGTATCCGAGCTCGGCTTAGCTCTGGCGCGTTTTGGGCCTATTCCATCCAAAGCGTGAGCAACATCACCAGATCCCAAAGCAGATGTGGCCCTGGCTGTTATTTGGGAGGTATGTTGCCTTTGATCTTTATTGCTGCCGCCATCACCCCCTTTCTCTGATCTTGCCTCCTCTTCAGCACCTTGATCCGGCTCCCAGGTCCTGTTTAACACTCAGTCGTCATTCATATCCTCACCTTCCCTTTCACTTCTATCAGACTGTGGGATATCATGGTTGGTTCTTTGGCCACCTCCCCTGCTCTTTCCTAACTGCCACTTTCACTGCCCCCATGCCAATAAGGGCCACTACTACCTCCACCAACACAGCTATGCCTGGGGTTTGGCAAAAAGGAAGGATCTAGGAAAAAGGATGGTGAAGACTTTCAGTGAAGACTGAGAAGCCTCCACTGAAAGATTTCTTTGTGGCTAAAAGAAGGAGGAGCAGGAAGAACGCTGTGACTCCTGACTCCACAGCATGATTTTGGACTCCACATCACCTTGCTAAAACTGAGGAGTGAGCCTTCCAATCCACAATCTCATCCTCTTTCTCCTCAACTATAATGCTGCACCTATCCAAAACTAGTTGGGAAAACTGTGGCCTACTACAGTACTACTACTACTACTTCTGGCAGGATAGTCAGTGCTGCTACTACCCACATTCTGGCTCTGGGTATTTCATTCGGAACCCAGCTCCCGGACATTTTTAGGACTCTTACCTGTAGATAATGTATGGGTGCAGTATTCATTTATATATGCTGCTAGTATATATAAAAACAACAACTCCCCCAAAAAAATTTGATTGGAATTGTGTTTGTGAACACATAAATAAAGGTAAACGGATTTAGGCCTAAATTCATTTTCCCCCAATTCCCCATTTATACTTTTGTGTGCTGGCCTGGGTATTGGTGTTGATCACCTATATACTGGTTTAATTAAATTCAACAAGTCCCAAAAAAATAAAATTCCAACCGTTTGGAAACTGATTAAACATAAATGGATGATCGAGACCTGATGAACAATTTCATTTAATTTGTTGTTACACCTTGTGTATTGCTGCAGTAATCACATATATTGTATATGCTGGTTAATTAAATTGAACTGCCTCAAAAAAAGAAATAAATGATTAAAGGCCAGGCCTCACGCTCAATTTTGTATTAACAGTCACAGGTACATTGCTGCTTTATCATGAGTATTGAAGCAGTAATTGCAGATATATATATATATACAGTACAGACCAAAAGTTTGGACACACCTTCTCATTCAAAGAGTTTTCTGTATTTTCATAACTATGAAAATTATAGATTCACACTGAAGGCATCAAAACTATGAATTAACACATGTGGAATTATATACTTAACAAAAAAGTGTGAAACAACTGAAAATATGTCTTATATTCTAGGTTCTTCAAAGTAGCCACCTTTTGCTTTGATTACTGCTTTGCACACTCTTGGCATTCTCTTGATGAGCTTCAAGAGGTAGTCACCTGAAATGGTATTCCAACAGTCTTGAAGGAGTTCCCAGAGATGCTTAGCCCTTGTTGGCCCTTTTGCCTTCACTCCGCGGTCCAGCTCACCCCAAACCATCTCGATTGGGTTCAGGTCTGGTGACTGTGGAGGCCAGGTCATCTGGCGTAGCACCCCATCACTCTCCTTCTTGGTCAGATAACCCTTACACAGCCTGGAGGTGTGTTTGGGGTCATTGTCCTGTAGATAAATAAATGATGGTCCAACTAAACGCAAACCGGATGGAATAGCATGCCGCTGCAAGATGCTGTGGTAGCCATGCTGGTTCAGTATGCCTTCAATTTTGAATAAATCCCCAACAGTGTCACCAGCAAGTCACCCCCACACCATCACACCTTCATCCGTCCATCCGTTCACCATTTCTGCGTCGCACAAAGACACGGTGGTTGGAACCAAAGATCTCAAATCTGGACTCATCAGACCAAAGCACAGATTTCCACTGGTCTAATGTCCATTCCTTGTGTTCTTTAGCCCAAACAAGTCTCTTCTGCTTGTTGCCTGTCCTTAGCAGTGGTTTCCACCATGAAGGCCTGCTGCACACAGTCTCCTCTTACCAGTTGTTGTAGAGATGTGTCTGCTGCTAGAACTCTGTGTGGCATTGACCTGGTCTCTAATCTGAGCTGCTGTTAACCTGCCATTTCTGAGGCTGGTGACTCGGATGAACTTATCCTCCGCAGCAGAGGTGACTCTTGGTCTTCCTTTCCTGGGGCCCTCCTCATGTCAGACAGTTTCTTTGTAGCGCTTGATGGTTTTTGCGACTGCACTTGGGGACACTTTCAAAGTTTTCCCAATTTTTCGGACTGACTGACCTTCATTTCTTAAAGTAATGATGGCCACTCGTTTTTCTTTACTTAGCTGCTTTTTTCTTTCCATAATACAAATTCTAACAGTCTATTCAGTAGGACTATCAGCTGTATCCACCTGACATCTGCCCAACACAACTCATGGTCCCAACCCCATTTATACGGCAAGAAATCCCTCTTATTAAACCTGACAGGGCACACCTGGGAAGTGAAAACCATTTCAGGTGACTACCTCTTGAAGCTCATCAAGAGAATGCCAAGAGTGTGCAAAGCAGTAATCAAAGCAAAAGGTGGCTACTTTGAAGAACCTAGAATATAAGACATATTTTCAGTTGTTTCACACTTTTTTGTTAAGTATATAATTCCACATGTGTTAATTCATAGTTTTGATGCCTTCAGTGTGAATCTACAATTATCATAGTCATGAAAATACAGAAAACTCTTTGAATGAGAAGATGTGTCCAAACTTTTGGTCTGTACTGTATATATATATTTATGTCATCGCCCCACATCATGGCTGATGAATTGGGCAAATCGAAAGGAAATGTGGAAAATATATGTGTGTACTGGATAGAGAGGTGCAAACCAGTTCACTATGAATCGGATTCATTACAAACTTTGCAAAATTTCAGCCGGCAGATGAACCCGAACCTTTTCAGGTTTGTTTAGCACCTAGTACCATTTTACTGCACATGTTGAAAAGAGGGAACAACGCACTAGGGAGGAAGAAGAAGGGTGCTGACTAGAGATGAGCGAATCATTCAAAAAATTATTCGCTGAACATTCGCCGAACTTTTCCTAAAATTCGTATATTCGACGAATAGATTCGTTGTATTTGCGTACAAAATATACGTTATTATGCGCTATTAGCGAACATTCGCTCACTAATAACGAACGTTCATTTACAAAATGTACGCAACTTCTTAGAAGACGTACGCATGAGCGTACAAATAGCTTACGAATCTCAGCGTACTATTGTCTAAGCGATTACGTAATACGCAGGCACGTACGAGGAGAGGCCGCGGCGTGCACTCCTCAGAGGCAGAGCGAATATTCGAGACATATATATGGTAAAGTGCAAATAAATTATTATAGGTATAATATAAACATTTTAAATATCACCTACCTAGTCTGCTCACGGACACGTTTAAGTCTCTTTTCTTCTGACGCTTGTCATACAACTGGAGTAGAGTCCCAAACTCAGTCGCAATTTGTAATCCACATAGGTAAAATTGTAATCCAAATGGGTAAAAAAAAGCAGCAAAAGTTCCTTAAAAACCCTCTTCCGAGGGGCTCCCCAAATAACCTGAAAAGGGGGAAAAAGGGATGAGGCGCACGAATGCGCAACTTAATTTCCTGAGTTGCCTCGTCATCCTCCCACGCTGGAGAAAGGGGCGGAACTACCAGGGAGGAGTCTGCATCGCTGAATTGAATTCGTACACGACAGCGTATAGAGTAACTAAATTATACGTAGAATAGCGTATAATTTATAGGACACACTACGTAGCGAATGCGTACAAAAGCGAAGCGAATCACCGAATATTCAGATTCGCTTCACAGCTGAAAAATCCCAAGATTCAATACGAATCTACGAAGCAGCGAATAGATTCGCTCATCTCTAGTGCTGACATGACCCTGAGAGACAGTAGGGGGAGGGGACTTGCTTAGATTAGCGTCCGGTCTCACAGAGGCACGGAAAGGTCCAAGGGCTGCCCTAGCCCATCAAGGTATGCTGTTCCAGACAGGAGAATGATCAGCTACCACAGCTTTCCAGATAATGTCGCATGGTGAGTACCCACCCAGAGGTTCCCCCTAAGGCTTTCCCTTTGGTTCTACAAAAACAAATCACAAAAAAATTTGGGTTCCTCTGAATCTGAACTTTTTAAGAAGTTTGGACCAAATCCCAAAATGGTAGAACCAGTTTGCTCATCTTTACTTTGTATCTACTGTTACTGGATGTGCACCCCAGATGAGATGTTGTATCACAGTGTACCCCCTCAGTCTGTCACTCCCTGCTTCGATGCAGTCAAGGGGTGACACCCTATATTCCCTCAATGCACCCCCTGTAGTTGTGGGCTCCATGCCGGATGGTAGTTTTGTGGTGCCCTTGATGTTAAATGTCCATGTGGGTGCAAAGCAGGGCTTGAAATAATACAATGGCCAGCATGTGGTGTTGGGGGGGCAGTAACCAAGCCACTGTGCTCAACCAGCTGTAGAACATCCAACAATTATCTGTACACAGTGCAATGTGTCACAATGTCCACAATTCACACAACGGCATGTGGTTCCTATAATATGACTGGACAAAGCTGCACCTAGGGTATGAAGGGTGTCTGAACTCCATCACAGCAGGGCCTGAGAATGCAGTACGCTGATCACCTTGCTGACTAAAACATTCTTGCCTTCCATGAATCTGGGGTGCATCAGGTGTCTTACATTTATTAAGTGTGTAGAGCAATTGATTATATATATATATACAGTCATGGCCAAAAGTTTTGAGAATGACACAAATCTTCTATTTTCACATGATCTGCTGCCCTCTGGTTTTTATGTGTGTTTGTCAGATGTTTTTATCACATACAGAAATATAATTGCAATCATATTATGAGTAACAAAAGCTTATATTGACAGTTAGAATGAGTTAATGCACAAGTCAATATTTGTAGTGTTGACCCTTCTTCTTCAGGACCTCTGCAATTCTCCCTGGCTGCTCTCAATCACCTTCTGGACCAAATCCTGACTGATAGCAGTCCATTCTTGCACAATCAATGCTTGCATTTTGTCAGAATTTGTAGGTTTTTGTTTGTCCACCCGTCTCTTGATGATTGACCACAAGTTCTCAATGGGATTAAGATCTGGGGAGTTTCCAGGCCATGGACCCAAATCTCTATGTTTTGTTCCCTGAGCCATTTAGTTATCACCTTTGCTTTATGGCAAGGTGCTCCATCATGCTGGAAAAGGCATTGTTGATCGCCAAACTGCTCTTGGACGGTTGGGAGAAGTTGCTCTCGGAGGACATTCTGGTACCATTCTTTTTTCATGGCTGTCTTTTTAGGCAAGACTGTGAGAGAGCCGATTCCCTTGGCTGAGAAGCAACCCCACACATGAATGGTTTCAGGATGCTTTACAGTTGGCATGAGACAAGACTGGTGGTAGCGCTCACCTCGTCTTCTCAGAATAAGCTGTTTTCCAGATGTCCCAAACAATCGAAAAGGGGATTCATCAGAGAAAATGACTTTCCCCCAGTCCTCAGCAGTCCACTCCCTGTACCTTTTGCAGAATATCAGTCTGTCCCTGATGTTTTTTTCTGGAGAGAAGTGGCTTCTTTGCTGCCCTCCTTGAGACCAGGCCTTGCTCCAAGAGTCTCCGCCTCACAGTGCGTGCAGATGCACTCACACCTGCCTGCTGCCATTCCTGAGCAAGCTCTGCACTGCTGGTAGCCCGATCCCGCAGCTGAAACACTTTTAAGAGACGTCCTGGCGCTTGCTGGTCATTCTTGGGCGCCCTGGAGCCTTTTTGGCAACAATGGAACCTCTCTCCTTGAAGTTCTTGATGATGCGATAGATTGTTGACTGAGGTGAAATCTTTCTAGCTGCGATACTCTTCCCTGTTAGGCCATTTTTGTGCAGTGCAATGATGACTGCACGTGTTTCTTAAGAGATAACCATGGTTAACAGAAGAGAAACAATGATGCCAAGCACCAGCCTCCTTTTAAAGTGTCCAGTGGTGTCATTCTTACTTGACAGATCAAGACAGATTGATCTCCAGCCCTGTCCTCATCAACACCCACACCTGTGTTAATGGAGCAATCACTGAAACAATGTTAGCTGGTCCTTTTAAGGCAGGGCTGCAATGATGTTGAAATGTGTTTTGGGGGATAAAGTTCATTTTCTAGGCAAATATTGATTTTGCAAGTAATTGCTGTTAAGCTGATCACTCTTTATAACATTCTGGAGTATATGCAAATTGCCATTATAAAAACTGAAGCAGTAGACTTTGTAAAAATTAATATTTGTATCATTCTCAAAACTATATATATATATATTTATTTATTTTGCAATATACCATAGAAGACACACCTACTGTAGGTTTTAGAGGAGAAAAATAAGAAATATTTTTCATCAGACCTCAGATCAAACCCCAATGTTACTCAGACCTCAGATCAAACCGCCAATGTTAACAAGACCCCCAACCAGAGCTCAGATCAGACTCTAAATGTTAGACCACCAATGTAAATCAGACCTCAGCTCAAACCCCCAATATTAATGAGACACCCCAACCAGACCTCAGATCAGACTCTCAATGTAAATAAGACCTTCAATGAAAACTCATATCAGACCCCCAATGTTACTCCAACCTCAGCTCAAACCTCTGATGTAAATCAGATCTCAGCTCAAACCCCCAATATTAATGAGATCCCCCAATAAGACCTCAGATCAGACCCCCAGTGTTTATAAGACCCCCAAACAGACCTCAGATCAGACTCTTGATGTTAATAAGACCTTCAATCAGAACTCAGATCAGACTCTAAATGTTAATCAGACCCCCCCAATCAGACCACCAGTGTTACTCAGACCTCAGCTCAAACCACCAATGTAAATCAGACCTAAGCTCAAACCCCCAATATTAATGAGACCCCCCAATCAGACCCCAAATCAGACTCTCAATGTTAATAAGACCTCCAATCAGAGCTCAGATCAGACTCCCAATGTCTATAAGACCCCCAACCGGACCTCAGATCAGACCCTCAATGTTAAGTAGTGTCGAGCGAACGTGCTCGGCCGAACTTGCTGTTCGGCCGAGCATGCCTACACTCGGGTCCGCTCGGTGTTCGGCCGAACACCGAGTGTACTCGAGCGCAATGCTCGAGTCCCCTAGATGGATCCGTCATGACCCCAATGCAAGTCAATGGGGACGGATTCGTTTGGTGTAACACAATAGTAAACGGATCTGTCCCATTGACTTGCATTGGGGTCATGACGGATCCATCATGAACTCCATTGAAAGTCAATGGGGACGGATCCGTTTGGTGTGACACAATAGTAAAAAAAAGGGGTGACCCCACACCATTTTTTAAAATTATTTATTTTTTTTGTTTAAAAAAAGTGTGGGGTCCCCCTTTTTTCCTCCTCCAGCCAGATACAACCAGCAGCGGCAGCCTGGCACTACCAGGGTGGGAAGGGACACGGTTATTGGCCCTTCCCAGCCTAACAGTAACAGCCTGCAGCCGCCCCAAAACCGGACCCTCAATTTAGAAGGTCTGGTCCTTTGGGTACCCGGCTCTTCCCGGCACCGCTGGTGGCGGTGGGTGCCGAGGTAATAGATGTTGGGGTTAGTGCTGGCCATACCGGTAAGCACTAAGTCCAGTATTAGTAATCAGGGCCGTCAGTAGATAGCCGTAATTACTAAAACTGCAATGTTGTAAAAACACACACACACTTATAAAATATTTTATTGAAATAAACACTCCCCCAGACCCCTGTTTGACCATTTTATTTAAAAAATATAAAAGCTGGTCCGACGTAGTCCACTGAATCCGACGTAGTCCTCTGTATTCACGACCCTGAAAAATAGAAAACAAACAAACAAACAAAAAAAACAAACAAACACAGATCACTTACCTCCTCAGGCTTCTTCTTTGTAGTGATTCCTCCCGTCCAGCAGGTGGCGCTGTGGTACAACTTATCATTCTGCGCACTCTCTTCTGGCTGGGCGGGAGGAGGGAGCTGCCAGGGAAGGTAAGTAGTGTCTCTGTGTGTCTGTCTGTTTTTTATTTTTTTTTATTTTGGGCACTTGTGTAAACCAGGCAGAAGAGCGGGGGGTGCCTGGTTTATTCCCATAGACTTCAATTATGCTCGGGTGCTCGGCCGAGCACTCAAGCACCCCTGAGCACCCGAGCGTACGAGCAACATGGTGCTCGATCATCACTATTAATAAGACCTCCAATCAGATCAGACCCCCAATGTTAATCACACCTCAGATCTGACAAAAATTTTTATTAAAAATTTTAAAAAAAATCAAATCACGTCTCCTGTTCCAGATGCTGTTGCCGTAACAAAATTGCATTCATATGCAATCATTAGATCGCTCATCCTATACACCACACTTATTTAAGACGCCTATGGGAGATTCTGAATATTCCTGTGGAGCACTGCCACCTGCAGGTCGTCATAGTCATATAGCTGTGGTACGCATCTTTTAGGATTAGTAATTTATGAAGTGCTTGCATATGACCAACATAGTATGCAGGCATAATATCATACAAACGTGCTAAATCATTGAATGATATTCATGTCATTTGAAAACAGGAACAGGCCTGGAGCTAACAAGCTGGAAGTGATGGAGTTAAAATATTCAATAGAAGCTTGACTGGATCCATGTCCTAGTCTATTTGATCATTGCTGCGATCTCCGCGTCTGAACAGCAAAGAACAGGAATCCAGGACGCAGTATAGCAGAGAAGGAACGGAACAGCACAACGGAGCCATCTTGTTGTTGTGGAGGACTTGTGAGGAGCTCAGCTTGTACAGTGCCCCAGCATTATACGTCCCATACGGTGAAGTAGTGTAGAGCTTTTTAGTTGTACGGCGCTGCGGGAAGTGACTTCCCGACCAGCGCCGTAGTGCTACGACGCGCTGATTAGCGGCGGGGGTCCAGCTGTGCCCAGTAGCCGGACCCCTGATGTATGCACCAGCATCCGTGAAAACACCGATGCCGATGCATTAACCCTTCATGTGCCTCGGTCAGCGCTGACCGCGGCACATGCGATGCGGGTGGTGGGAAGGGGTTGCCATCGGGTCCCCGCGCTGCTGTGACGGGGACCCGATGGTGAGATAGCAGCCGGATGCCTTCCTTAGGCATCCGGCTGCTATCTACGGAAGCCTGTGAGATCCAGCCCCCTGGATCTCACAGGCAGTGTGCTGGAAGTGTATTACATTGAGTAATACACCTACAGCCAATGCATTACAATACAGAAGTATTGTAATGCATTTTAAGGGGATCAGACCACCAAAAGTGAAAAAAAGTGTAAAATAAGAAAGTTAAAAAAAGTGAAAAAAATAAAGTTTTACAAAAAAAAAGTTTCCATTCCCCCCCCCAAAAAAGCATCATTTTTACAAAATAATTTAAAAAAATTGTAAAAAATAGTGAAAAAAAAAATAGACATATTAGGTATCGCCGCGTCCGTATCGACCGGCTCTATAAAAATAGCACATGATCCACCCCGTCAGGTGCATGCAGTAAAAAAATAAAAAAAAACTGCCAAAACAGACATTTTTTGGTCACCTTCCCTTACATAAAGTGTAATAGCAGGTGATCAAAAAAGCATATGTACCCCAAAATGGTACCAATCAAACCGTCATCTTGTCCCACAAAAAATGAGACCCTACCTAAGACAATCGCCTGAAAAATAAAAAAATATGGCTCTCAGAAAATGGCAACACAAAAAATATTTTTATTTTGTT
>ONZH01029454.1:0-32317 GCA_900303285.1 Rhinella marina | reverse complement strand
CCATTACAGGTATACCCTGTACATTATATTCCCTCCATTACAGGATATACCCCCCTGTACATTATATCTCCTCCATTACAGGATATACCCCTCTGTCATTGTAGAGGGGGTTTATATCCTGAGTGGATCTGGGCCTCTACTCCTTTCTGACTAAGCCTCTACACCATCCTTTCTAAGCCTTAGAGGATCTGGACCTCTACTTCCTACTATCTAAGCCTTAGAGGATCTGGACCTCTACTCCCTCCTGTCTAAGCCTTAGAGGATCTGAGTCTCTTCTCACTACTATCTAAGCCTGAGAGGATCTGGGCCTCTAATCCCTACTATCTAAGCCTGAGAGGTTCTGGACCTTTCCTTCCTACTATCTAAGCCTGAGAGGATCTGGACCTCTACTCCCTGTTATCTAAGCCTGAGAGGATCTGAGTCTGTACTTCCTACTATCTAAGCCTTAGAGGATCTGGGCCTCTATTCCCTACTGTGTAAGCTTGAGAGGATCTGGGCCTCTACTCTCTACCATCTAAGCCTGAGAAGATCTGGACCTACTATCTACACCTGGGAAAATCTGAGCCTCTACTCCTTACTATCGACGCCTTCGAAGATCTGGACCTCTTCTCCCTACTATCTAAGCCTGAGAGGATCTGGACCTCTTCTCCCTACTATGTAAGCCTGAGAGGATCTGGACCTCTTCTCCCTACTATCTAAGCCTGAGAGGATCTGGACCTCTTCTCCCTACTATCTAAGCCTGAGAGGATCTGGACCTCTTCTCCCTACCTACTATCTCTGAGAGGTCTCTTCTCCCTACTATCTAAGCCTGAGAGGATCTCGGCCTCTACTCCCTACTATCAAGCCTGAGAGGGTCTCGGCCTCTACTCCCTACTATCTAAGCCTGAGAGGGTCTCGGCCTCTACTCCCTACTATCTAAGCCTGAGAGGGTCTCGGCCTCTACTCCCTACTATCTAAGCCTGAGAGGGTCTCGGCCTCTCCTCCTATCTAAGCCTGAGAGCCTGAGAGGGGCCTCTCGGCTCTCCTCCCTACTATCTAAGCCTGAGAGGATCCGAGTCTCTACTCCTTACTGTATAAGCCTTGAGAGGGTCTCGGCCTCTACTCCCTACTATCTAAGCCTGAGAGATCCAAGTCTCTACTCCCTTACTATAAAGCCTGAGAGGGTCTCGGCCTCTACTCCTTACTATCTAAGCCTGAGACGATCTGGGCCTCTACCCCTTCTATCTAAGCCTGAGAGGGGCCTCTACTCCCTACTATCTAAGCCTGAGAGGGTCTCGGCCTCTACTCCTTACTATCTAAGCCTGAGAGGATCCGAGTCTCTACTCCTTACTGTATAAGCCTGAGAGGATCCGAGTCTCTACTCCTTACTGTATAAGCCTGAGAGGGTCTCGGCCTCTACCTCCCTACTATCTAAGCCTGAGAGGGGTCTCGGCCTCTACTCCTTACTATCTAAGCCTGAGAGGATCCGAGTCTCTACTCTTCCTACTCCTTACTGTATAAGCCTAGAGGATCCGAGTCTCTACCCTTACTGTATAGCCTGAGAGGACGAGTCTCTACTCCTACTGTATAAGCCTGAGAGGTCTCGGCCCTCCTCCCCTACTTCTAAGCCTCCGAGTCTCTACTCCACTGTATAAGCCTGAGAGGATCCGAGTCTCTACTCCTTACTGTATAAGCCTGAGAGGATCCGAGTCTCTACTCCTTACTGTATAAGCCTGAGAGGATCCGAGTCTCTACTCCTTACTGTATAAGCGAGGATCCTCTACTCCTTACTGTATAAGCCTGAGAGGGTCTCGGCCTCTCCTCCCTACTATCTAAGCCTGAGAGGATCCGAGTCTCTACTCCTTACTGTATAAGCCTGAGAGGGTCTCGGCCTCTACTCCCTTTACACCGGCAGATGTTCGGTCACTGTAAAGGGACCTTATACACGAGAGGATCCAGATGTTGGGTTTTCCTGTTGAGACTGGACTGACCCACCCAGTGTCCACCCTGAGGGCACCTCTTCCCCCATCCAGACAGTGTGACTTAGATTTCGGGATGTTTGCAGAGTCCTGGCCTTTCTTTTGGGGGTCAGTCTCTAGTTCTTGGTTATGTGGTAACCCCTTCTTCTCTCCACAGACCCATCTTCATGGACGCTGACCTGGATTATGAGCGGCCCAATGTGGAGACCATTAAGTGTGTGGTGGTGGGAGACAATGCGGTGGGGAAGACCCGACTTATCTGTGCCCGAGCCTGTAATGCCACGCTCACCCAGTATCAGCTGCTCGCCACCCACGTGCCCACCGTGTGGGCCATCGACCAGTACAGAGTGTGCCAAGAGGTAGGTGGCCGTGAATAAAGGGGGGATTATCAGCCAGTGGTGATGATGTCATCGGATGACTCTGTCCCCTGCAGGTCCTGGAGCGCTCCCGGGATGTGGTGGACGAGGTCAGCGTCTCCCTCCGCCTCTGGGACACATTTGGAGACCACCACAAGGACAGGCGCTTCGCTTATGGGAGGTGAGGGGCCTCTGTGGTGTCAATATACGTGGTATCCAGTAGAGATGGTGGGAACGGGGGGTGGTGAGGTCTGGTGGGAGTGGGGGCAAAAGGATGGTGAGGTCCGATGGGAGCGGGAGGATAGGGGTGGTGAGATCCAAGGTAGGGATGGTGGGCAAAGGCATAATGGTGAGTGGAATGCAGGTGAGGGCATAGGGATGGTGAGATCTGTTGGGAGTGGGGAGATAGAGGTCCGCTGGGTTGGGGATGCAGGCAGATGGGGGGAGGTGAGGTGGGGCAGGTGGGGGGGAGTCCGTGGGGCTGCAGCAATGGGAGGTGAGGTCCGCTGGTGCAGCACATGGGGGGCGGTGAGGTCCGCTGCAGCACCATGGGGGCAGGTGAGGTCCGCTGGGTGCAGCACATGGGGGCGGTGAGGTCCGCTGGGTGCAGCACATGGGGGGCGGTGAGGTCCGCTGGGTGCAGCAGATGGGGGCGGTGAGAGTCCGCTGGGTGCAGCACATGGGGGGCGGTGAGGTCCGCCTGGGTGCAAGCAGATGGGGGGCGGTGAGGTCCGCTGGGTGCAGCACATGGGGGCGGTGAGGTCGCTGGTGCAGCAGCAGCACATGGGGGGCGGTGAGGTCCGCTGGTGCAGCACATGGGGGCGGTGAGGTCCGCTGGGTGCAGCACATGGGGGGCGGTGAGGTCCGCTGGGTGCAGCACATGGGGGCGGTAGGTCCGCTGGGTGCAGCACAGGGGGGCGGTGAGGTCCGCTGGGTGCAGCACATGGGGGCGGTGAGGTCCGCTGGGTGGGTGCAGCACATGGGGGCGGTGAGGTCCGCTGGGTGCAGCAGATGGGGGCGGTGAGGTCCGCTGGTGCAGCACAGGGGGGCGGTGAGGTCCGCTGGGTGCAGCACATGGGGGGCGGTGAGGTTCCGCTGGTGACTGGGTGCAGCAGATGGGGGGCGGTGAGGTCCGCTGGGTGCAGCAGCGGTGAGGTCCGCTGGGTTGCAGCACAGGGGGGCGGTGAGGTCCGCTGGGTGCAGCACATGGGGCGGTGAGGTCCGCTGGGTGCAGCACATGGGGGGTGAGGTCCGCTGGGTGCAGCACATGGGGGGCGGTGGGTCGCTGGGTGCAGCACATGGGGGGCGGTGAGGTCCGCTGGGTGCACACATCGGTGAGGTCGCTGGGTGCAGCACATGGGGGGCGGTTGAGGTCCGCTGGGTGCAGCACATGGGGGCGGTGAGGTCCGCTGGGTGCAGCAGATGGGGGAGGTGAGGTCCGCTGGGTGCAGCAGATGGGGGGCGGTGAGGTCCGCTGGCGTGCAGCAGATGGGGGCGGTGAGGTCCGCTGGGTGCAGCACATGGGGGGCGGTGGAGGTCCGCTGGGTGGCAGCAGATGGGGGGCGGTGAGGTCCGCTGGGTGCAGCAGATGGGGGGCGGTGAGGTCCGCTGGGTGCAGCAGATGGGGGGGCGTGAGGTCGCTGGTGCAGTCATGGGGGCGGTGGGGCGGTGCAGCACATGGGGGCGGTGAGGTCCGCTGGGTGCAGCAGATGGGGGGCGGGAGTCCGCTGGGTGCAGGGGGGCGGTGAGGTCCGCTGGGTGCAGATGGGGGGCGGTGAGGTCGCTGGGTGCAGCAGATGGGGGGCGGTGAGGTCCGTGGGTGCGCACATGGGGGGCGGTGAGGTCCGCTGGTTGCAGCACATGGGGCGGTGAGGTCCTGGGTGCAGCACATGGAGGGCGGTGAGGTCCGCTGGGTGCAGCACATGAGCACATGGGGGGCGGTGAGGTCCGCTGGGTGCAGCACATGGGGGGCGGTGAGGTCCGCTGGGTGCAGCACATGGGGGGCGGTGAGGTCCGCTGGGTGCAGCACATGGGGGCGGTGAGGTCCGCTGGGTGCAGCACATGGGGGGCGGTGAGGTCCGCTGGTGCAGCACATGGGGGGCGGTGGCCGCTGGGTGCAGCACATGGGGGGCGGTGAGGTCCGCTGGGTGCAGCCACATGGGGGGCGGCGGTGAGGTCCGCTGGGTGCAGCACATGGGGGGCGGTGAGGTCCGCTGGGTGCAGCACATGGGGGACTGGGTGCAGTGAGGTCCGCTGAGGGCAGCACATGGGGGGCGGTGAGGTCGCGTGGATGCAGCACATGGGGGGCGGTGAGGTCCGCTGGGTGCAGCACATGGGGGGCCGGTGAGGTCCGGTGTATCTTTTGCTCCTCGGTTGATGAGTTTGGATGAATGTTCTGGATTCTCCTCCTTGGGCTCTGCTGTGACTGAGGCGCGGTTCTGTAGGTAGTAATGAGCCCCTATGTCTTCTGGATGTACCGGGTGCCAGTGCACCCCCCAGTGTGTGTCCCTCTTGATTACACCCTCCTCTGGCAGTCCCTGTGTGTGACCCTCCTCTGGGAGTCCCTGTGACCCGTGTATTACACCCTCCTCTGGGAGTCCCTGTGGACCTGTGTATTACACCCTCCTCTGGGAGTCCCTGTGACCCGTGTATTACACCCTCCTCTGGGAGTCCCTGTGACCCGTGTAATTACACCTCCTCTGGAGTCCCTGTGACCTGTGTATTACACCCTCCTCTGGGAGTCCCTGTGACCCGGTATTACACCTGCTCTGGGTCCTGTGACCCGTGTATTACATCCTTCTGGGAGTCCTGTGACCGTGTATTACACCCTCCTCTGGGAGTCCCTGTGACCCGTGTATTACACCTCCCTGGGAGTCCCTGTCCCTGTATTACACCCTCCTCTGGGAGTCCCTGTGACCCGTGTATTACACCCTCCTCTGGGAGTCCCTGGACCCGTGTTACACCCTTCCTCTGGGAGTCCCTGTGACCCGTGTGTTACCCTCCTCTGGAGTCCTGTGACCCGTGTGTTACACCCTCCTCTGGAGTCCCTGTGACCCGTGTGTTACACCCTCCTCTGGGAGTCCCTGTGACCCGTGTATTACACCCTCTCTGGGACCCTGTGACCGTGTGTTACACCCTCCTCTGGAGTCCCTGTGACCCGTGTATTACACCCTCCTCTGGGAGTCCCTGTGACCCGTGTATTACCACCTCCTCTGGGAGTCCCTGGTGACCCGTGTATTACACCCTCCTCTGGGAGTCCCTGTGACCCGTGTATTACACCCTCCTCTGGGAGTCCCTGTGACCCGTGTTTACACCCTCCTCTGGAGTCCCCTGTGACCCGTGTATTACACCCTCCCTCTGGGAGTCCCTGTGACCCGTGTATTACACCCTCCTCTGGGAGTCCCTGTGACCCGTGTATTACACCCCCCCTGTGACTTACACCCTCCCTGGGAGTCCCTGTGACCCGTGTATTACACCCTCCCTGGGAGTCCCTGGACCCTACACCCTCCTCTGGGAGTCCCTGTGACCCGTGTATTACACCCTTCCTCTGGGAGTGACCCGTGTATTACACCCTCCTCTGGGAGTCCCTGTGACCCGTGTATTACACCCTCCTCTGGGAGTCCCTGTGACCCGTGATTACACCCTCCCTTGGAGTCCCTGTGACCCGTGATTACACCTCCTCTGGGAGTCCCTGTGACCCGTGTATTACACCCTCCTCTGGAGTCCCTGTGACCCGTGTATTACACCCTCCTCTGGGAGTCCCTGTGACCCGTGTTTACACCCTCCTTACACCTTCCTCTGGGAGTCCCTGGACCCGTGACACCGGTGTACCGTGTTATTACACCCTCCTCTGTCCCTGGAGTCCCTGTGACCCGTGTATTACACCCTCCTCTGGGAGTCCCTGTGACCCGTGTATTACACCCTCCTCTGGGAGTCCCTGTGACCCGTGTATTACACCCTCCTCTGGAGTCCCTGTGACACCGTGTATACACCCCTCCTCTGGAGTCCCTGTGCCCGTGTATTACACCCTCCCAGTCTCCTGGACCCGTGTATTACACCCTCCTCTGGGAGTCCCTGTGACCCGTGTATTACACCCTCCCCTAGGCATGTTGTAATTTTTGGAGCTCCTCGATCTTGTGAGGTTCCTGAGATGTCTGGCTGGAGGTCACATTCTCGCCCCCGGTGCCGGCACTCTCTCACATAATTAGCCTCCTCTCTGGACACACCCGTGTACGCAGATCCTGCCGCCTCCTCCTGTTAATCTCCCCCTCACAGAAGTGTTAACGCCTACAACGTGTAGGACTCTGTGGTTTCCTCTGTCACATCCTGACTTGGGTCGTGGACTCCTCTGCACACTTCTTGCTGCGCTCTGTGTGCTGATCACATACCAGACACGTCTGTTCTGTGCAC
Source organism: Rhinella marina (assembly GCA_900303285.1). Classification (NCBI taxonomy): domain Eukaryota; kingdom Metazoa; phylum Chordata; class Amphibia; order Anura; family Bufonidae; genus Rhinella; species Rhinella marina. The sequence goes on along the minus strand of ONZH01029454.1, from coordinate 25,593 downwards.
CTGTCATGTACTGTGGGACTATCATACATGTTGAGGGTTTAACAATGGGAAAGTGATAGGTGTGATTGCAGAAAGGTTCCTGGGAAGGGGACACCTACATGTAAGGGGCCAGTATACAAGTATGGAGAAGATACATGACAGGATAGATGGAGAAGGTGTATGTGAGAGAATAGAAAGAGGAGGTGTATGTGAGAGGATAGAGGGAGAAGGTGTATGTGAGAGGATAGATGGAGAAGGTGTATGTGAGAGGATAGATGGAGAAGGTGTATGTGAGAGAATAGAAAGAGGAGGTGTATGTGAGAGGATATAGTATGTGAATGATGAGAAGGTGTAGAGAAGGTGATGTGGAGAAGGTGTATGTGAGAGATAGAAGGGAGAAGGTGTATTAGAGAGGGATAGAAGGAGAAGGTGTATGTGAGAGGATAGATAGGATGAGAGAGAAGGAGAAGGTGTATGTGAGAGGGAAGTAGAGAGGAGAAGGAGAGGTGTATGTGAGAGGATAGAAGGAGAAGTGTACATGAGAGATAGAAGGAGAAGGTGTATGTGAGAGATAGAGGAGAAGGTGTATGTTAGAAGGAAAGAATGAGAAGAAGTGTATGTGAGAGGATAGAAGGAAGGTGTATGTAGAGGATAGAAGGAAAGGTGTATGTGAGAGGATATGCGGGGAGAGAGGTAATAGAGTAGTGAGAAATAGATGGAGAAGCTACATGTGAGAGTATAGATGGGAAGGTGTATGTGAAGCATCAGAGGAGTAGATGGAGAAGGTACATGAGAGGATAGATGGAGAAGAGTATGTAAGAGTGAGGGGATAGAGGAGAAGTTACATTGAGGTGAGGGATAGATGGAGAAAGTTACATGAGGGATGGAATGTGGAGAGAGGATAGATGGAGAGTTACATATGAGAGGCACATGCGAGAAGGTACTTGTGAGCATGAAAGGATAGAAGAAAAGTACATTGATCCTCAGAGGATAGATGGAGTAGGTTCTTGTGAGCATGAGAGATAGATTGAGAAGCTACTTGTTGAGAGGAGAAGGTACATGCGACCGTGAAGGAATAGATGGAGAAGCTAAATGTGAGCGTATAGAAAATAAGAAGGTACATGTGAGCTTGATAGGATAGATGGATCAGGTACACATGAGCGTGAGAGAACAGATGATGAAGGCATGTGAGAGGTAGACGGAGAAGTAATGGAGAATGTAGTTGTGAGCATGAGAGATAATGGAGAAATACATGTGAACGGAAGGTCTAGATGGAGAAGGTACTTGTGAGCCGAGAGGATAGATGGAGAAGTACTTGTGAACGTGAAGGGATAGATTGAGAGATAGAGGTATTGATGGAGAAGCACGAGAGAGATAATGGAGAAGGCACTGAGCCTGAGAGGATGTAGAGCTTAGAGGAGAAGAAGGCCCTCGTGAGCCTGAGAGGATAATGGAAAGGTACTTGTGAGCCTGAGAGGATAGATGGAGAAGGTACCTGTGAGCCTGAGAGGATAGATGGAGAAGGTACCTGTGAGCCTGAGAGGATAGATGGAGAAGGTACTTGTGAGCCTTAAGGAGATAGATGGAGAAGGCCTTGTGAGCCTTAGCTTGTGAGCCTGAGAGGATAGATGGAGAAGCCCCTTGAGCCGCTTGACGGGAGATAGATGGAGAAGTACAGACAGGATAGATGGAGAAGGTACTTGTGAGCCTGAGAGGATAGATGGAGAAGGTACATGTGATTGTGAAGGGATAGATGGAGAAGCTACATGTGAGTAAGTGAAGTGGAGACTTGTGAAAGAAGTAAGCGTGTGGGGGATACATGGACGTGAGTCTGACAGGTAGTTACTGTATGTCTGGAGAGGATTGGGTGTGGCTAGAGTTGTAGGTAAGTACCCCCCAGTTGTTCCCCAGGTGCTGTGCCAACTCACTTATGCTTGTGTGGTCTTCTTCTCTGCAGGTCTGACGTGGTGGTGCTTTGCTTCTCTTTGGCTAACCCTTATTCTCTGCGTCACGTGAAGAGCATGTGGCTGCCGGAGATCAAGCACTTCTGCCCCCGCACTCCTGTGGTGTTGGTGGGGTGTCAGCTGGACCTGCGGTATGCTGATCTGGATGCTGTGAACCGCGCTCGCCGCCCCCTGGCTAAGTGAGTCCTTTTGGCCAATGCCTGCTGTAGAATATTGAACCTATGATCCCAGTTTTAATACTTGTGTCTTTCCCTCAGACCCATAAAGCCTACAGACATCCTGTCTCCAGAGACCGGCCATGAGGTGGCCAAAGAGCTAGGCATCCCCTATTACGAGACCAGTGTGGTGGCGCAGTTTGGGGTGAAGGATGTCTTTGACAATGCCATCCGGGCAGCGCTTATTTCCAGAAGGCACTTGCAGTTTTGGAAGTCTCATTTAAAGAAAGTTCAACGTCCATTGCTCCAAGCTCCATTCCTACCTCCTAAGCCTCCTCCACCCATCATACACCTCCCAGATCCTCCACAAAGCAATGGTCAAGGGCCCGCTGCCCTGTTTTGCACCCCGCTGTGTGCCGATGTGGTTTTCCATCTGCTGAGTGGACAGAAGATCTTTGCCCATAAAGTCTATTTGGCTACTGCATGTTCCAAATTTATGACCTCTTCATTTGGAATTGTTACCTGCGGAGATGAATGATGAGAAGCCAACACAACAAAGTCCAGGGGGGAATGAACCTTTGTGGACCAGGAACCTTGTCATCGAGGGAAAATGTGAGGCCTTAAATGGACAGCCACTTAGTCTTATGACTTCAGATGAGGATGGTGGTGATGTGAATGGCGGAGGGAAGACTCGTCTCGGTTGGGGCAGGAAGTTGTCAGATTGGGGTAGAGGCTTTGTCAGCGTCCAAATAGACATCGTAGACGATCCACTAACACACCAAAAGTCAATATGGTCATCCGATGGATGCGCTCATCCAGGAGCAGCCACTAAGGGCAGTGCTGGAGTACTTGTACACGGGACACTTGAACCAGAGTAGGGCCGAGCTCATGCAGATCGCCACCATCGCCGAGGCCTTAGAAGTCTTTGACCTTCGTATGATGGTCTCCAACCTGCTAAATAAAGAGGGCTTCATGAATCAAGAGATCACAAAAGCCTTTCATGTGAGAAGAGCCAACCGGATCCGGGAGTGTCTGAGCCGAGGTCTCTTCTCTGGTATGAACTTGTCCCCATCTCATTTTAAGCGTCAGCATTTGATGGCACAGACTGAGTAGTTCACATGGTGTACCACTTCCTACTCTCTAGCCACATGAGTGCAGGATAGGACAATACCGGGTGACGTCTGTAATCAGCTGCTTTGTATAGTGAAGACATTCCTGAAAGAGTCCTTAGACTCTATTAGTTGTAGACCACCGTTCTCATCACTTGACTATCCTTCAGTGAGATTCATCAGGGTTTCCTGAGCAGGTTTGGGCCCCGAGGTTGTGGCCAGTTATTGCCTCCGCCGATGGCTCCTACAGTAGACCAAACAGGCTGTAGGTCTAGATTCTTCTACTACATGCTGCCGCCCGGGCGTGGGGCAGTTTATCACGTTCTTTAGTTTCAGCGTTTGGTATCCCCCATAACATGCATTTGTCCTCCCATCAGATGTGGTTTTACATGACGACGGCCCCGTACTGCCCACAAACCCCTTCTGATAGCAAACTGTGACTGATGGTGCCATGTTCCGTGGCTCATTCCGGAGAGCTTACAGAGGGTAATGTCGCTTATTTTATGATGTTTACCAGAGACTGTATATAACGTGGAGGGGAGGGTGTTACGTGAGCTGCTCCAGATAACATCACTCGTTCATGTCGAAGCGTGACAGATGAGCTGGTGTTCATACCCTCACACATTATTCACTTCTTCAGGGTGCTCGAGATGTAGGGACCTGTTAAAGTTGGGTCCACTGGAGATCAGTGTCCGCCATACATATAATGGAAGCTCCTTGTCCGTCTCGCAGGTCTCTCTGCCCGGACATCGTCCTCCTGCCTGCGGCATTCTGGAGTATCTGTACCTAGGTCATTTCACCACGACCGAGCTACTGTACGGACTCCTATCCTGAGTAACGGCGTGTCTTCCGCACCTGCAGGCTCTGACTGGTGAGCAGCCCCACTGCCCTCCATAACCGCCAGGATTGGGATGGAGGTCACCCACAGACCATGTGTTCAAACACGTGTGCAAATCCCTGTAAAGCGGGTTGTGATGCACTAAAGTCCGTGCATCTGAGCTGTTCTATGCACGTGATCTAAGCCAACCGTAAATAATTTGTCCTAATTCACAATCTGATCTGCCCACGTATTGGCCGTCTTCCTCTGGAGCCGTGTCCTTGCTTCCACGCTGTGGATGACGTGGCATGTGCCTGGCACGTTCCTCTATAGATTATCAATGTGACCTCCAGAATGTGAGATCAGATCAATACAGACTGTCCCGCTGCTGCTCTCACTGCTATGTGCCCCCGGACTGCTCTATTGCACCATAGAAAAGTCTGGCGTCGAGGTTCCACCATGAGGAGGCCGTGGTACATGTAACATGTCTTGTCTTCTTTAGCAACATGCAGTGGATGAGCTCCGTCCATTGCACCCCGAATCATGACAAGTTCCTGTACCGACATACGCAACCTCACCAGGTACTAACGGTGGAGGGACCTGCACAGTGAGTCCATCCTGGCTGCATGATGCTTGCCTTCCTTTCTTCTCTAGTTCCACAATCCAAGCAGCTGACGACTTGCCTCCACTACATCGCCACCAACTACAATGCTGTGTGCCGAATTCCCCCGGGAGATAAATACATGTCGCCAGGTATTCGGGCTGGGGAGGGAACTAGGGACACAGGACATTAGACTTTGTTCCCTATTACAAGGTCTCTCTTTCCGTCCACAGATAATAAGGCCACTTCGACCTTCGTTGGCCCCGCATTGATTTGAAGAAGAAGATCGCTACCTCGCTGCAGGAAGGAGCGCGAGCGTGAAAGGAATGATCCTTAAACAGCACAGCAAGACTAAGTGGTCTGCGCCATCATCCTCCTCTTCACCGCGTCCTACTGGCGGCTCCTGTGCCTCCCGTGGTGAAGAAGAAGAGCCTGTTCTGATGATCTCAGCCTGTGTAATCCTCAGAACCTCCTTACATGTTGTTATTGCACTACACACGTCAATGGCGACACTAACCACTTGGGATCTTCCAAACCTGAAGACGCCACAAGAAAAATTGTGACCACTGAGCATCAACCCAAAAATTCTCGATGATCTCCTTGTGGGATTCCTGTCACCGCTGTGGAGCGACACTTAGTGTTACACTATAAATCAGTATTTGCTGTGGTTGGAGGGGCGGGGCGCCCTAGTGTTGTATGTGGGGCCAATGGAGAGTGTCAGGGTAGATGGGTGGAGCCATGACCTGGCTGCTCCGCCTACCTGCTTCTAGTATGTGTTACCTGTCACGTGGTGGGCCTTCCTCTACGTCTTTAGCGAGGTCAGAGTGTTTTCCCCGATTACATGCAGTGGTGTTACATGCATGTGCATGCACTTTAGGGTTTTGCTACATTTCACGTGTATGGAGTTTGCCTCCCGGGGTACCTGCCACGTTTATAGGAGGTTTTACTGTGGTGGTGGATGGCGTTTTTATAAGTGACCTTTTCTAACACATGATTTCAGTATTAGGTATTGTTTCCTGGTCTTACATTTCAAGCTTCACTAGGACATGACACGACCACACATTCTCCACCCAGGGTTCTGGATGATGTGGACATTACAATTCGTGTCTGGTATTAATGGCTACATGTGGTGGGGTATCAAGACGAGGGGTTGGTTCATGGTATCAGGATGAGGGCGGACTGCTGGTATGCGCTAGGGCTGGTATGGTATCAGGATGAGGGCTGTAGCGGTATCGGACGAGGGCTGGTATGCACGGTATCGGGAGGGCTGGGCTGGTATGCGGTACGATATCGGACGGGACTGCGTACGGTATCATGACGAAGCTGGTACGGTATCAGGATGAGGGCTGGTATGCGGTACGGTATCGGGACGAGGGCTCGGGTATGCTGGTATGCGGTACGGTATCGGGACGAGGGCTGGTATGCCGGTATCAGGAGGCTGGTACGGTATCAGGACAGGGCTGGTATGCGGCTGGTTGGACGAGGGCTGTAGCCGGTATATGCGACGGTATCGGGGACGGGGCTGGTATGGTATCGGTAGTATCAGGACGGAGGTGGCCGGTATCGGCGGTATCGGCGATGGTACGGTACAGGACGGGGGTTGGTACGCGTTCGATCGGGACGAGGGGTACGTATCGGCGAGGTGGTATGCGTACGGTATCGGCGGCCGGTATGCGGTACGGTATCAGGGACGAGGGGCGGTTAGGGCCGGTATCAGGACGGGGTTATAGTATACATTTCTCTACTTTGTCATCCTCTTTTCTCTCATGTTCTATAATATCCTATTATAATGTGATTCTCTTGAGCAACGCAACGCGGACATCTACAGGGATGTCGTCCTATCAGGGAACCTGTGGTCACCTTCCACTGCCAGCGGTAGCCAATCAGTGTTCTGAGCCGTGGTCATTGAGACGGTTGCGGTCAGTGTTTGGCTCTCGCTTTCTCCGAGACGATTGGCACAATGTTTACATCTTTCCGATGCAGCCTTACAGACAGGAGACCACGTGGCAGGGATTTAGTGGGCTGCTGTGGCCTTACAGCGTGGAGGAGACCATCCAGTGCATGATGGAGGTGACTGGACGGCATCCTGCACAGGTCAGGCTCTGGTGTCTTTGTAGCATGTGATGAATGATGGACACAAGACGTTTACGTGCACTGTTTTTTGTTTTTTTTGCCTTTTTCATAAGATGTAATTCTTTGCAAGTCGCATCGGCCTCCATCCTCCACTTAGCTCTCAGAACTACAACTCTCACCGGAAGCCTGACTTCCCAGCACAGAAGGGAAACACTTTTTGTATTGTTGTTGTTTGGACTTTTTATGCACCGCGGCTCAGTCCTTCACCCAAGATGCCAAAACAGCAGCCACGTTCCTTGTCCCAGTCACAAGGGGAGCCACGTAGGGAGGCTCTTCCTTCACGACTAATCTCACATGTTTACAGCACAAAACCCGTCCTGCAAAAAAAAAAAAAACAACTGACCTGCTTCACAACCTCTGTGCCTTTACCAACCCAATGGGAACTGACACCGAAAACAATCCCGGCTGGGATATTAGATCAACCTCTCCAGCTCCACCAGTCTTACCTTCTATCTGCCTGAATGGTATGGTCCATTGCAGATATTCGCCTTTGCAGGATTAAATTGAATGGACCGTCCAGACTGCGTGTGGCCGACCCCATCCTCCTCTCCTCAAGTTAGTGTGTGATCCACAGTCGGTATCTCTTTTGTCCATGGGCTGTGTCTGGAGCTAAGTTGTAATATCAGTCCACCCCATGGACAAGGGTGGTGCTGATTCTAAGAGAAAGCAGCCATGACTAGTTGAGACTGTATTATTTTCCTGTGCCTCCCATGAGACTACTTGGGTAACTGTTGTACGTGTCCCATCAGGCTGAGTAGCTGTTTACATGCCCCATTAGACCACCAGACTGCTTGGGTAGCTGTTGTATGTACCTCTTCAGACTGCTTGGGTAGCTGTTGTACTTCCTCATCAGACTGCTTGAGTAGATGTTTCATGAGGAACATTTGAGTACTTGGTTAGCTATTGTACTTCCTCAACAGACTGCTTGAGTAGCTGTTGTGTGTGTCCATCAGACTGCTTGCGGTAGCTGTTTGTGTGCTCCATCAGACTGCTTTATTGTTTCCGAGTGCCCTGCGACTTGCGGGTAACTGCTGTTGGTAAGTGTCTCATCAGCTTGAGTAGCTGTTGTGTGTGCTCATTTAGACTGATTTGGTAACTGTTGTACATGCTGTTGGTAGCTGTTTACATCTCCCATTAGACAACCGGACTGCTTTTGTATGTGCCCCTTCAACTGTTTCATGAGGAACATTTGAGTACTTGGTTAGCTATTGTACTTCTCAACAGACTGCTTGGTAGACTGTTCTGTGTGCTCCATCAGACTGCTTGGGTAGCTGTTGTGTGTGCTCCATCAGATGCTTGAGTAGCTGTTCTGTGTGTCCCTTCAGACTGCTTGGGTAGCTGTTGTATGTGCTTCATCACACTGCTTGGGTAGCTGTTTACCTGCCCTTTTAGGCTTCTTGGGTGTTGTATGTGTCCCTTCAGACTGCTTGGTAGTTGTTGATGTGCTTTCAGACTGCTTTAGTACTGTTTAGTATTGTCCCTTCAGACTGCTTGGGTAGCTGTTCTGTGTGCTCCATCAGAGCTGCTGGCGCTGCTTGGGTGTTTATGTGCTTTCAAGACTGCTTGGTAGGCTTGTTGTGCTGTTTCAGACTGCTTGGGTGCTGGTTGTTGTATGTTGCTTATGCTTGGGTAGACTGCTTTAGTAGCTTCTTGTGTTGTATGTGTCCTTCAGACTGCTTGGGTAGTTGTATGTGCTTCATCTGTGCTCCTTCAGACTTGTGCTTCAGAACTGTAGTAGCTGTTGTATGCCCCTTCACACTGCTTGGGTAGCTGTTCTGGTGTGTCCCTTCAGACTGTTGGGTAGTTGTTGTATGTGCTTCATCAGACTGCTTGGGTAGCTGTTGTATGTGTCCCTTCAGACTGCTTGGGTAGCTGTTCTGTGTGTCGCTTCAGACTGCTTGGGTAGCTGTTCTGTGTGTCCCTTCAGACTGCTTGGGTAGCTGTTCTGTGTGTCCCTTCAGACTGCTTGGGTAGCTGTTCTGTGTGCTCCATCAGACTGCTGGGGTGGCTTTGTATGTGCCTTATTAGACTGCTTGGAATAATTTGGCTTGTGCTGTGTGCCTCCAATCATGGTTGAAAAGGTATGATCCAGAGAGACATGTTGAATTGTGGAGGTGTCTGAGATTTCAGCTTTAATTTCTCAGACTCTCTTGGGGAATGTTGCAGCAGTTTGCTCCTCTGTTCCTGGGTACTAACTTTCAGAAATACCCTCCTTGCCTTTTCTGTGCCTCCGTTTGGGACGGTGTGGCCCTGTGCCTTCTAAGCTGGTCTATGTCTGTGGTCCCAGTCCCTCCTATTTGACTGCTTTGGGGGGAGGGAACTTCTTATCATCTGTTACTACCATGTGACAAATGGTTTGTATTAATACTGCTTCTTCAGACTGAGATGGTGTGGCCCATGTGTGCTGGTGTTGCGGTGTTAAATGAAGACTGTGAGCAGTTGATATCATTGACTCCTCTCTCCACATGATGGAGGATGTGACTTCTCGTTGACCACCTCGTTGTGGGCAGACACTGGTGGAGCTGAAGCGGTGGGGAGGTTTTTTTCCTACAATAAGGGCTGTTTGTAATTTTCTGTTTTTTATTGATGCAACCTTTATACATGACTGATAGTAACCAGAGACTCTGCCTCCAGCTGCCTGCAAACAAATAAACCTTTCTATGGTGTCCTGCGTGTGCCGTCTACTGTGCTCCACGTCATGCTTCATGTTACCACAGCCAGAATCGTATTGTACTTATATTACTGTACACAGGAGCAGTATTATAGTAGTTATATTCATGTACATAGGAGGCAGTATTATAGTGTTATATTCTTGTCATAGGAGCTGTTTATTATAGGAGTATATAGTGTGCAGTATTATAGTAATATTCTTGTACAGAGGAGCAGTATTATAGTAGTATATATTCTTGTAATAGGAGCAGTATATAGTAGTTATATTTTGTACAAAGGAGCAGTATTATAGTAGTTATATTCTAGATAGCAGTATACTACATAGGGGTATATATAGTAGTATATTCATGAGGGCTCTTGTACTAGGAGCAGTATTATAGTAGTTTATTCTTGTACATAGGAGCAGTATTATAGTAGTTATATGTACATAGGAGGCAGTATTAGTTATATTCTGTAGAGTATCGATAGTAGTTATATTCTTGTACTAGGAGCAGTATTATAGGTATATTATTCTTAGTAGGCATTATAGTTATATATCATGTACATAGAGCAGTATTATAGTAGTTATTTTGTACATAGGCAGCAGTATTATAGTATTATATTTCTATTTCTTGTAGCTTATAGGAGCAGTATTTATAGTGTTTATATTCTGTACATAGGAGCAGTATTTAGTAGTTATATTCTTGTACATAGAGAGTAATTATAGTAGTACATATATTTAGGTACATAGGAGCAGTATCTATAGTAGTATATATTCTGTACATAGGAGCAGTATTTAGTAGTTATATTCTTGTACATAGGAGCAGTATTATAGTAGTTATATTCTTGTATAGGGCAGTATTATAGTAGTTATATTTGTTAGACAGTATTATAGTAGTTATATTCATGTACATGGACAGTAGTTATATCTTGTACATAGGAGCAGTATTAGTAGTTATATTCTTGTACATTATTTAGTGTTATATTCTTGTACATAGGAGCAGTATTATAGTAGCTCTATTCTTGTACATAGGAGCAGTATATAGTAGTATATTTGTACATAGGAGGCAGTATTATAGTAGTTTATATTCATGTACATAGAGCGTATAATAGTAGTTATATTCTGTACATAGGAGCAGTATTTAGTAGTTATATTCTTGTACATAGGAGGCAGTATATATAGTATATTTTGTATAGGAGCAGTATCTATAGTAGCTATATATTCAGGCAGTATTAATATTCATGTCATAGGAGGCAGTATTATAGTAGTTAATTCTTGTACATAGGAGAGTTATAGTAGTTATATTCTTGTACATAGGAGGCAGTATTATAGTAGTTATATTCTTGTACATTGGAGCAGTATTATAGTAGCTATATTTGTACATAGGAGCAGATTATAGTAGTTATATTCATGTACATAGGAGCAGTATTATAGTAGTTATATTATAGTAGTATTCTTGTACATAGGAGCAGTATTATAGTAGTTATATTCTTGTACATAGGAGCAGTATTATAGTAGTTATATTCTTGTAATTAGGAGCAGTATTATAGTAGTTATATTCTTGTACATAGAGGAGCGTTATATATAGTAGTTATATTTGTACATAGGAGCAGTATTATAGTAGTTATATTCTTGTACATAGGAGCAGTATTATAGTTAGCTATATTCTTGTATAGGAGCAGTAATATAGTAGTTATATTCTTGTACATAGGAGGGCAGTTTATAGTAGTTTATATTCTTGTAATAGTATTATAGTAGTTATATTCTTGTACATAGGAGCAGTATTATAGTAGTTATATTCTTGTACATAGGAGGCAGTATATAGTAGTTATATTCTTACATACATAGGAGCCAGTATTATAGTAGTTATATTAATTGTACATAAGAGCAGATATTATAGTAGTTATATCTTGTACATAGGAGCAGTATGATAGTAGTTATATTCTTGTACATAGAGCAGTATTATAGTAGTTATATTTCTTGTACATAAGAGCAGTATTATAGTAGTTATATTCTTGTACATAAGAGCAGTATTATAGTAGTTATATTTTGTACATAGGAGGCAGTATTATAGTAGTTAATTCATGTACATAGGCAGTTATTATAGTAGTTATATTCTTGACATTAGGAGCAGTATTATAGTAGTTATATTCTTGTACATAGGAGCAGTATTATAGCAGTTATATTCTTGTACATAGGAGCAGTATTATAGTAGTTATATTCTTGTACATAGGAGCAGTATTATAGTAGTTATATTCAGTACATAGCAGTAGTAGTTATATTCTTGTACATAGGAGCAGTATTATATAGTAGTTATATTTCTTGTACATAGGAGCAGTATTATAGTACATAGTTAGTTATATTCTTGTACATAGGAGAGCAGTATTATAGTAGTTATATTCTTGTACATAGGAGCAGTATTATAGAGTTTATTCTTCTTGTACATAGGAGCCAGTATTATAGTAGTTATATTCTTGTATATAGGCAGCAGTATTATAGTAGTTATATTCTTGTACATAGGAGCAGTATTATTAGTTATATTCTTGTACATAGGAGCAGTATTATAGTAGTTATATTCTTGTACATAGGAGGCAGTATTATAGTAGTTTTTTTAATGGATATTTCTTGTACATAGGGCAGTATTATAGTAGTTATATTCTTGTACATAGAGCAGTATGTACATAGTATTATAGTAGTTATATCTTTATAACATAGGAGCAGTATTATAGTGTTATTATTCTTTGTACATAGGAGGCAGTATTATAGTAGTTATATTCTTGTACATAGGAGCAGTATTATAGTAGTTATATCTTGTACATAGAAGAGTTTATAGTAGTTATATTCTTGTACATAGTAGAGCAGTATTATAGTAGTTAGTATTCTTCTACATAGGAGCAGTATTATAGTAGTTATATCTTGTATAGGCAGCATATTATAGTAGTATATTCTTTACATATAGGAGCAGTATTATGTAGTTATATTCTGTCATAGGAGGAGTATTATAGTAGTTATATACATAGGAGCTTAGTAGTTAATAGGATGCAGTATTATAGTAGTTATATTCTTGTTCAGTATTATAGTAGTTATATTCTTGTACATGGAGGGTATTATAAGGTCAGTTTATAGTAGTTATATTCTTGTTAGAGCTAGTAAGTTTATATATAGTATTTATAATTCTTATACACAAGCAGATTACTTAACTTGGAGGTAGTATTTATATCTGTACATAGGGCAGTATTATAGTAGTTATTCTGTAATAGGAGCAGTATTAGTAGTTATATTCTTGTCATAGGAGCAGTATTATAGTAGTTATATTCTTGTACATAGGAGCAGTATATTTATAGTAGTTATTTCTTGTACATAGGAGGCAGTATTATAGTAGTTTATATAGGACTAGCAGTATTATAGCAGTATATTCTTGTACATAGGAGGCAGTATTATAGTAGTTATATTCTTGTACATAGGAGCAGTATTATAGTAGTTATAGGTACATAGGAGCAGTATTATAGAGTTATATCTTGTACATAGGAGCAGTATTATAGTAGTTATAGTATTAGTAGTTATAGTGAGGGCAGTATTAATAGTAATATATAGTCGTACATAGGAGCAGTATTTAGTAGTTATATTCTTGTACATAGAGCAGTATTATAGTAGTTATATTTTTGTACATAGGAGGCAGTAGTTTATATTCTTGTACATAGGAGCAGTATTATAGTAGTTATATTTGTACATAGGAGCAGTATTATAGTAGTTATATTCTTGTACATAGGAGGCAGTATTATAGTAGTTATATTCTTGTACATAGGAGCAGTATTATAGTAGTTATAGTCTTGTACATAGGAGGCAGTATTATAGTAGTTATATTCTTGTACATAGGAGGCAGTATTATAGATATCGTATTGGCCATACAAGTAAATGTCATGGGAGCTGCTTTCCTAAACGAAGGGATGATGCACTGTCCACTTGTACGGTATGTGGCAGTAATATTTAGGCCTACTTGGCTGATATGATGTACTTCATGGTGGTCGAGTAGTCTCCAGTGTTATGTGGGATCGTTCCTCCTATAAAACAAATCATCCCTCAGTAATGATCTGATAACACAAAATACGGAAATGCCTTCTAGAGATCTTGGAACTCGTATTTTTTCTCGCTTCATGACCTCCACCCAAGGCGAGCAGTAACCGCATCCGATGAAGAAACACTGAGAGGTCATGTGTTTTTTCCAATAAAACTTTTTTATACAAAGAAGTTAAAGGAACGGGAGTTTGAGAGCTTAGGATCTGAGCTTGCGTGACGCACGTACCTATCCCTCCATAGAGAGCAAGATACCGCCAACCGACCACTACCTATTATAGAGAGAGATCGCAACCAACCACTACCTAGAGAGCAGATCCTATCCTCCATAGAGAGCAGATACCGCACCGACCACGTACCTATCCTCCATTGAGCAGATCCGCACCCATCCGACCCACGTACTATCCCCTCCATAGAGGTAATATTACCCCCCCATAGAGAGCAGAGCCAACCACGTACCATCCCTCCATAGAGCCGCACCGAATACCGACCTCCACCGCACGTACTATCCCCTCCATATACGCCCCATCCCCTCATAGAGAGCAGAATACCGCCATCGATCCCGCCTATCCCATAGAGAGAGATACCGCACCGACCCACGTACCTATCCCGATCATAGAGAGCAGATACCGCCAACCAGCACATACCTATCCCTCCATAGAGAGCAGTTACCCCACGACCCGTACCTATCCCTATACAGAGCAGATAGCGCCAACCGACCACGTACCTATCCCCATAAGAGCAGATACCGCACCGACCCACGTACCTATCCCTCCATAGAGAGCAGATACCGCAACCGACCACGTACCTATCCCTCCATAGAGGCAGATACCGCCAACCGACCCACGTACCTATCCCCTCCATAGAGAGCAGATAGCGCCAACCGACCCACGTACCTATCCCCTCCATACAGAGCAGATACCGCCAACCGACCCACGTACCTATCCCCTCCATACAGGCAGATACCGCAACGACCCACGTACCTATCCCTCCATAGAGAGCAGATACCGCCAACCGACCCACGTACCTATCCCTCCATAGAGAGCAGATACCGCCAATCCGACCACGTACTATCCCCTCCATACAGGCAGATACCGCCATCCGACCCACGTACTATCCCCTCCATACAGAGCAGATACTGCCAACCGACCCACGTACCTATCCAATCTATAGAGAGCAGATACCGCCAACCGACCACGTACCTATTCCCTCCATAGAGAGCAGATACCGCCAACGACCAAGTTATCCCATCTATAGAGAGCAGATACCGCCAAACCCACGTACCTATCCCCTCCATACAGAGCAGATACCGTCAACCGACCCACGTACCTATCCCATCATAGAGAGCAGATACGCCAACCGACCCACGTACCTATCCTCTATAGAGAGCAGATACGCCAAACCAAGCCACATACCTATCCCCTCCATAGAGAGCAGATACCGCCAACCGACCACGTACCCCTCCATACAGAGATAGCGCAACCCACGTACCCCCTCCATACAGAGCAGATACCGCCACCAAGCCAATACCTATCCTCCATAGAGAGCAGATACGCCAACCGACCACGTACCTATCCTCCATACAGAGCAGATACCAACCGACCACGTACTATCCCCTCCATAGAGAGCAGATACCGCCAACCGACCCACGTACCTATCCCCTCCATAGAGAGCAGATCGCCAACCGACCCACGTACTATCCCCTCCATACAGAGCAGATACCGCCAACCGACCCACGTACCTTCCCCTCCATTACGGCAGATGCGCCAACGACCACGTACCTATCCCCTCCATACAGAGCAGAGCGCAAACCGACCCACGACCTCCCCTCCAACCGACGCCACGTACCTTATCCCCATACAGAGCAGATACCGCCAGAGCAGATACCCCGCCAACCAAACCCACGTACCTATCCCCTCCATACAGCGCAGATTACCGTCAACCGACCACGTATCTATCCCTCCATACAGAGCAGTATACCATCAACCGACCCACGTACCTATCCCATCCATAGAGAGCAGATTACCGCCACCGACCCACGTACCTATCCTCCATAGAGAGCAGATACCGTCAACCGACCACGTCCTATCCACATACAAGCAGATACCCAACCGACCCCGTACCTATCCCCTCATACAGAGCAGATACCCAACCGACCCACTACCTATCCCCTCCATACAGAGCAGTAGCGCAACGACCCACGTACCTATCCCCTCCATACAGAGCGGTACCGTCCGAACCACGTACCTATCCCCTACAGGAGCAGTACGACCGACCACGTACCTATCCCCTCCATACAGAGCAGGTACGTCAACCGAACCCACGTACCTATCCCCTCCATACAGAGCAGATACCACCACGACCCACGTACTATCCCCGCATACAGCGCAGATACCGCATCCGACCCCGTACCTACCCTCCATACAGAGCAGATACCCAACCGACCCACGTACCTACCATCTATGAGAGCAATACCGCCAACCGACCCACGTACCTATCCTATTCCATAGAGAGCAGATACCGTCAACCGACCCACGTACCTATCCCCTATAGAGAGCAGATACGCCAACCGACCGTACCTATCCCCTCCATGGGAGCAGATCTGTCAACCGACCACGTACAGAGCAGATCCGATCCACGTGTACTATCCATCTATAGAGAGCAGATACCATTAACCGACTACGTACCTATCCCCTCCATGGAGAGCAGATACTGCCATCCGACCCACGTACCTATCCCTCCATACAGAGCAGATACAGTCACCGACCCACGTACCTATCCCCTCCATAGAGAGCAGATACCATTAACCGACCTACGTACCTATCCTCTCCATGGAGAACAGATACGCCATCTGACCCACGTATCTATCCCCTCCATGGAGAGCAGGATACCGCCAACCGACCCACGTACCTATCCCCTCCATGGAGAGCAGATACCGCCAACCGACCCACGTACTATCCCCTCCATATAGAGCAGATACTGCCAACCAACCCACGTACCTATCCCCTCCATACAGAGCAGATACTGCCAACAGACCCACGTACCTATCATCCATAGAGAGCAGATATCGCCAACGACCACGTACCTATCCATCCATAGAGAGCAGATATCGCCAACCGACCCACGTACCTATCCCCTCCATAGAAAGCAGATACGGCCAACCGACCCACGTACCTATCCCCTCCATAGAAAGCAGATACGGCCAACCGACCCACTTACCTTCCCTTAGAGAGCAGATATCGCCAACCGACCACGTACCTATCCCATCCATAGAGAGCAGATATCGCCAACCGACCCACGTACTATCCTCTCCATAGAGCGATACCAAACGTATCCCCTCATAGAAAAGAAGCAGATACGGCCAACCGACCCACTTACCTATCCCCTCCATACAGAGTAGATACCGTCAACCAACCCACGTACCTATCCCATCTATAGAGAGTTGATGCAGTGTCACTCCAGCCCTAGGTGCGTGTACATTAACAAAGTTGTGCCCACCAGGAGCAGACTGGGAACTTAAAATGGCCCTGGAAAAAAATAATTAAAAGTGGCCCTATTTTGTAGGCGGGACCAAATTAAGAGAAGGCGGGAAAACAAGTAGGCGGAGTCAACAATACCATAGTGCGAAATAGCGCCCCAACCAAATAACGCAGTGTGGCACAATATACTGCCCCAAAAGCTGGTCCTCTGTGGGTGCCATCAGTAGCGGCCATCTTCTGTCCCCCTCCTCCAGTTGTCTATGGAGCAGGCGGCTGAGGAGGTGAGGTGAGGGCCCAACAGTTGAATTCAGGAGGGCCTGTGCGGTCGCTGGCTGGGTACATGGGCACCTGATTCTCACAGTGTTAATTACTCTTAAGAGCTCGTTAAGTACCCGGTCACCGGCAGAGAGGGGGACTCTGGTGGCCTCCTGGGATATTTCTCTGTAGGGTCTATGGCCAATCCGCCCCTGGTGCCCACGCTAACGATGGAAGAGCCCTGCTCCCGTGGTGTTATTGTGGCTGCCGTCAGGGTGACGATCATGACTGGGATCACTGCCCACCATGCATAAAAACAATATAAATAGCTCAAGATAAGTGTGCTTCCCAGATCATCAGTGTCACAGGCCCAGCAGGAGGCGGCCAAGTGACCCCCTAAATGGAGGTCGAGAGCAGCACTGGGTGGTCTGTGTCTACTGTATGTCCATGTGATTCCACAACATCATCCTGCAGTGAATGATGATCCTGCAGACCGGTGGACTCTCCTCCGGACAGAGAATGAAGAACGTTGAACTCCAGGAGAGACCAGAAGGAGCCTGGTGGGAGGATGACGTAACACCAGGACGCTACACGTTATTTATCGCCTGGCATTGATTACAGCCTCGTGTTCTGTGCAGCCGGGGGCGGGGGGGGGCTGAGTGCTCAGTGTCACGGAGCTGTCAGCACGTGGTCCGTGTTATGTAATCTCATCCATGTGTCCACATTCCTGAACACACAACAACATGAAGAGCCCAACCCCCTGACACATTCCTGACCCCAACAGACACGTGAGCACCAACCGTGCCATGTGCACCACCGACCAAAGTGCCAAGACCACCAGTCTATCCAGGTGCCCATGGTGTGCCCACGTATCAACCCTAACCCAATGCCATTGCCACCGGGGTGTCAGACAAAACCCCAAGTCACATGGGATTCAACTCTTCACAGGCCCTTGTAGAGTAAGGGTGCTGCAGACATGGGGTCTCTAAGCCTTAATCCTTTGGCACCAGGTAGACTGAGGTGCCAGAGGATCCCCTTGTTGATAACCCCACAGCGAGGTGTGCTCCAGGAAGACCCCTAAGTTGCTAATGCTGTGAGAATGAAGTCAGGAACACAGCCGATAGTCAGTGCCAGAACGAGAACCACAAGTACCAAGGACTAGAATGAATCCAGGAGAAGGTCCATTATCAGGAACCACTAGCACAGGAGTGAGTATGGACCTCAAACTACAGGCAAAGCAAAGCTAGATGAATAAGCTGATGGCTGGTGGTCATCTATAAGTGCCGGCTGCCATAGCAACCTGAAGCTGGAGAGCAAAGCATGGGGCCCCATCATTACTAATGTCCAGCAGAGGGCAGCAGTTGTAGCTGTCATGGTCTCACCACCACTAATGTCCAGCAGAGGGCAGCAGTTGTAGCTGTCATGGTCTCACCACCACTAATGTCCAGCAGAGGGCAGCAGTTGTAGCTGTCATGGTCTCACCACCACTAATGTCCAGCAGAGGGCAGCAGTTGTAGCTGTCATGGTCTCACCACCACTAATGTCCAGCAGAGGGCAGCAGTTGTAGTTGTCATGGTTCCACCACCAATGTCCAGCAGAGGGCAGCAGTTGTAGTTGTCATGGTTCCACCACCAATGTCCAGCAGAGGGCAGCAGTTTGTACCTGTCATGGTCTCACCACCACTAATGTCAGCAGAGGCAGCAGTTGTAGTTGTCATGGTCTCAACCACCACTAATGTCCAGCAGAGGGCAAGCAGTTGTAGCTGTCATGGTTCCACCACCAATGTCCAGCAGAGGGCAGCAGTTGTAGTTGTCATGGTTCCACCACCAATGTCCAGCAAGAGGGCAGCAGTTGTACCTGTCATGGTCTCAACCACCACTAATGTCCAGCAGAGGGCAGCAGTTGTAGTTTGTCATGGTCTCACCACCACTAATGTCCAGCAGAGGGCAGCAGTTGTAGCTGTCATGGTTCCACCACTAATGTCCAGCAGAGGGCAGCAGTTGTAGTTGTCATGGTTCCACCACAATGTCCAGCAGAGGGCAGCAGTTGTACCTGTCATGGTCTCACCCACCACTAATGTCCAGCAGAGGCAGCAGTTGTACCTGTCATGGTCTCACCACCACTAATGTCCCAGCAGAGGGCAGCAGTTGTAGTTGTCATGGTCTCACCACCACTAATGTCCAGCAGAGGGCAAGCAGTTGTACTGTCATGGTCTCACCCACCACTAATGTCCACAGAGGGCAGCAGTTGTAGTTGTCATGGTCTCACCACCACTAATGTCCAGCAGAGGGCAGCAGTTGTAGTTGTCATGGTCTCACCACACTAATGTCCAGCAGAGGGCAGCAGTTGTACCTGTCATGGTCTCACCACCACTAATGTCCAGCAGAGGGCAAGCAGTTGTAGTTGTCATGGTCTCACCACCACTAATGTCCAGCAGAGGGCAGCAGTTGTAGTTGTCATGGTCTCACCACCACTAAATGTCCAGCAGAGGGCAGCAGTTGTAGTTGTCATGGTCTCACCACCACTAATGTCCAGCAGAGGGCAGCAGTTGTAGTTGTCATGGTCTCACCACCACTAATGTCCAGCAGAGGGCAGCAGTTTGTAGCTGTCATGGTCTCACCACCACTAATGTCCAGCAGAGGGCAGCAGTTTGTAGCTGTCATGGTCTCACCACCACTAATGTCCAGCAGAGGGCAGCAGTTGTACCTGTCATGGTCTCACCACCACTAATGTCCAGCAGAGGGCAGCAGTTGTTGTCATGGTTAAAGCCAGTAGAAGGGCTGGTGTGTGACCCTGAGGGCATGGCTATGGAGGTAAGAAGGTATTTATCTCCTGTACTGTCAGTGTCCCCCTTAAAGGGGTATTCTCATCTTGGACAATGGGGGCATATCTCTAGGATATGCCCCCATTGTCCTATAGGTGCGGGTCCCGCCGCTGGGACCCGCACCTATAACGAGAACGGGGCCCCCAAAGTGAAGAAGTGCGCACCGCGCAAGCGCGGCCCGCTCACCATTCACTTCTATGGGGCCGCCGCAAATAGCCGAGCAGTGGCTCGGCTATCTCCGTCGGCTCCATAAGAAATGAATGGGAGCGGTGCCGTGCATGCGCAGTGCGCTCCCATTCATTTATATGGAGCCGACGGAGATAGCCGAGCCACTGCTCGGCTATTTGCGGCGGCCCCATAGAAGTGAATGGAGAGCGGGCCGCGCTTGCGGGGTGCGCACTTCTTCACTTCGGGGGCCCCGTTCTCGATATATGTGCGGGTCCCAGCGGCGGGACCCGCACCTATAGGAACAATGGGGGCATATCCTAGCGATATGCCCCCATTGTCCAAGATGAGAATACCCCTTTAATAGAGGTGCCTCCCGGACTGGACGTATCTCCTGTATTGTACATGCAATGGGTGAGTTTCAGGGTGGCCCCAAAGCTACACTGAGTCCCCCAGACAATGTCGAGGTGTCACCACATGTAGCTGCTCCCCAGAAGGCATGGTAAGGTGTGGTGCACCCAAATAAGAAATAAGTCCAGAGAGTCAGGGTCTGCAGTAACCAGGGGGCTTCTGTACTGGAGGAATTCAGGTGTTGAGACAAGGCACAGGGCCGGCTTCTTCAGTCTCCTCCCTGAGACGAGGCATAGGGCCGGCTTCTCCAGTCTCCTCCCTGAGACGAGGCACAGGGCCGACTTCTCCAATCTCCTCCCTGAGATGAGGCATAGGCCGGCTTCTTCAGTCTCCTCCCTGAGACGAGGCATAGGGCCGGCTTCTCCAGTCTCCTCCCTGAGACAAGGCATAGGGCCGGCTTCTCCAGTCCTCCTCCCTGAGACGAGGCATAGGGCCGGCTTCTCCAGTCTCATCCTGAAGATGAGGCACAGGGCCGGCTTTTCCAGTCTCCTCCCTGAGATGAGGCATAGGGCCGGCTTCCTCCAGTCTCCTCCCTGAGACGAGGCATAGGGCCGGCTTCTCCAGTCTCTCCCTGAGATGAGGCATAGGGCCGACTTCTCCAGTCTCCTCCCTAGGACGAGGCATAGGGCCGACTTCTCCTCCTCCCTAGGACGAGGCACAGGGCCGCTTCTCCAGTCTTCTCTCTGAGACGAGGTTTAGGGCCGGCAGTCTCCTCCCTGACAAGGCACAGGCGTTCTCAGTCTCCTCCCTGAGATGAGGCATAGGGCCGGCTTCTTCAGTCTCTCCCTGAGACGAGGCATAGGGCCGGCTTCTCCAGTCTCCTCCCTGAGACAAGGCATAGGCCGACTTCTCCAGTCCTCTCTGAGATGAGGCATAGGGCCGGCTTTCTTCAGTCTCCTCCCTGAGACAAGGCATAGGGGCCGGCTTCTCCAGTCTCCTCCCTGAGACAAGGCATAGGGCAGGCTTCTCCAGTCTCTTCCTTGAACGAGGCATAGGGCTGGCTTCTCCAGGCTCCTCCCTGAGATGAGGCATAGGGCAGACTTCTCCAGGCTCCTCCTGAGACGAGCATAGGGCCGACTTCTCCAGTCTCCCCTAGGACGAGGCACAGGGCCGGCTTCTCCAGTCTTCTCTCTGAGACGAGGTATAGGGCCGGCTTCTCCAGTCTCCTCCCTGAGACGAGGCATAGGGCCGACTTCTCCAGTCTCCTCCTGAGATGAGGCATAGAGCTGGCTTCTCCAGTCTCTCCCTGAGATGAAACATAGGGCCGGCTTCTCCAGTCTCCTCCCTGAGATGAGGCATAGGGCGACTTCTCCAGTCTCCCCCCTGAGACGAGGCATAGGGCCGGCTTCTCCAGTCTCCTCCCTGAGATGAGGCATAGGGCCGACTTCTCCAGTCTCCTCCTGAGACGAGGCATAGGGCCGACTTCTCCAGTCTCCTCCCTGAGACGAGGTATAGGGCCGGCTTCTCCAGTCTCCTCCCTAGGACGAGGCACAGGGCTGGCTTCTCCAGTCTTCTCTCTGAGATGAGGTATAGGGCGGCTCTCCAGTCTCCTCCCTGAGACGAGGCATAGGGCCGACTTCTCCAGTCTCCTCCCTGAGACGAGGTATAGGGTCGACTTCTCCAGTCTCCTTCCTAGGACGAGGCATAGGGCCGGCTTCTCCAGTCTCCTACGTGAGACGAGGTATAGGGCCGGTTTCTCCAGTCTCCTCCTGAGACGAGGCATAGGGCCGACTTCTCCAGTCTCCTCTCTGAGACGAGGCATAGGGCCGGCTTCTCCAGTCTCCTCCCTGAGACGAGGTATAGGGCGGCTTCCCCAGTCTCTCCTGAGGACGAGGTATAGGGCCGGCTTCTCAGTCTCCTCCTAGGACGAGGCACAGGGCTGGCTTCTCCAGTCTTCTCTCTGAGAAGAGGTATAGGGCCGGCTTCTCCAGTCTCCTCCCTGAGACGAGGCATAGGGCCGACTTCTCCAGTCTCCTCCTGAGACGAGGTATAGGGCCGACTTCTCCAGTCTCCTCCTAGGACGAGGCATAGGGCCGACTTCTCCAGTCTCCTCCCTAGGACGAGGCATAGGGCCGGCTTCTCCAGTCTCTTCCCTAGGACGAGGCATAGGGCCGACTTCTCCAGGCTCCTCCTAGGACGAGGCACAGGGCCGGTTCTCCAGTCTTCTCTCTGAGACGAGGTTTAGGGCGGCTTTTCCAGTCTCCTCCCTGAGACAAGGCATAGGGCCGACTTCCAGTCTCCTCCTGAGATGAGGCATAGGGCGGCTTCTTCAGTCTCCTCCCTGAGACGAGGCATAGGGCCGGCTTCTCCAGTCTCCTCCCTGAGACAAGGCATAGGGCCGGCTTCTCCAGTCTCTCCCTGAGATGAGGCATAGGGCGGCTCTTCAGTCTCCTCCCTGAAGAGCATAGGGCCGGCTTCTCCAGTCTCTTCCTTGAGCGAGGCATAGGGCTGGCTTCTCCAGGCTCCTCCTGAGATGAGGCATAGGGCAGACTTCTCCAGGCTCCTCCCTGAGACGAGGCATAGGGCCGACTTCTCCAGTCTCCTCCCTAGGACGAGGTACAGGGCCGGCTTCTCCAGTCTTCTCTCTGAGACGAGGTATAGGGCCGGCTTCAGTCTCCTCCCTGAGACGAGGCATAGGCCGACTTCTCCAGCTCCTCCCTGAGATGAGGCATAGGCCGGCTTCTCCAGTCTCCTCCCTGGACGAGGTATAGGGTCGACTTTTCCAGTCTCTCCCTAGGACGAGGCATAGGGCCGGCTTCTGCAGTCTCCTCGCTGAGAAGAGGCATAGGGCTGGCTTCTCCAGTCTCCTCTCTGGCAGAAGAAGTGTTTGATGCTGAGGAAAGGCCAGAGCTAGCTGCCCTCTCTCTCATAGAAGCTGACCTGGTCCAAGGCTAGTTATCAGGTCCATGAGGTATCCATCTCAGATCTTATTCTGCAGACAGCTCATCCTTATATACCACCGAGGATATGTGTGCAGACAGCCTATCACATCTTATATACCCACCGAGGGATATGTGTGCAGACAGCCTATCACATCTTATATACCCACCGAGGGATATGTGTGCAGACAGCCTATCACACCTTATATACCCACCGAGGGATATGTGTGCAGACAGCCTATCACATCTTATATACCCACCGAGGGATATGTGTGGCAGACAGCCTATCACATCTTATATACCCACCGAGGGATATGTGTGCAGACAGCCTATCACACCTTATATACCCACCGAGGGATATGTGTGCAGACAGCCTATCACACCTTATATACCCACCGAGGGATATGTGTGCAGACAGCCTATCACATCTTATATACCCACCGAGGGATATGTGTGCAGACAGCCTATCACACCTTATATACCCACCGAGGGATATGTGTGCAGACAGCCTATCACATCTTATATACCCACCGAGGGATATGTGTGCAGACAGCCTATCACACCTTATATACCACCGAGGGATATGTGTGCAGACAGCCTATCACATCTTATATACCCACCGAGGGATATGTGTGCAGACAGCCTATCACACCTTATATACCCACCGAGGGATATGTGTGCAGACAGCCTATCACACCTTATATATACCCACCGAGGGATATGTGTGCAGACAGCCTATCACACCTTATATACCCACCGAGGGATATGTGTGCAGACAGCCTATCACACCTTATATACCCACCGAGGGATATGTGTGCAGACAGCCTATCACATCTTATATACCCACCGAGGGATATGTGTGCAGACAGCCTATCACACCTTATATACCCACCGAGGGATATGTGTGCAGACAGCCTATCACACCTTATATACCCACCGAGGGATATGTGTGCAGACAGCCTATCACATCTTATATACCCACCGAGGGATATGTGTGCAGACAGCCTATCACATCTTATATACCCACCGAGGGATATGTGTGCAGACAGCCTATCACATCTTATATACCCACCGAGGGATATGTGTACAGACAGCCTATCACACCT
The DNA here is from genome assembly GCA_900303285.1 of Rhinella marina. Lineage (NCBI taxonomy): Eukaryota > Metazoa > Chordata > Amphibia > Anura > Bufonidae > Rhinella > Rhinella marina. The sequence goes on along the minus strand of ONZH01029454.1, from coordinate 992 downwards.
TATATACCCACCGAGGGATATGTGTGCAGACAGCCTATCACATCTTATATACCCACCGAGGGATATGTGTGCAGACAGCCTATCACATCTTATATACCCACCGAGGGATATGTGTGCAGACAGCCTATCACATCTTATATACCCACCGAGGGATAATGTGTGCAGACAGCCTATCACATCTTATATACCCACCGAGGGATATGTGTGCAGACAGCCTATCACACCTTATATACCCACCGAGGGATATGTGTGCAGACAGCCTATCACATCCTTATATACCCACCGAGGGATATGTGTGCAGACAGCCTATCACACCTTATATACCCACCGAGGGATATGTGTGCAGACAGCCTATCACATCTTATATACCCACCGAGGGATATGTGTGCAGACAGCCTATCACACCTTATATACCCACCGAGGGATATGTGTGCAGACAGCCTATCACATCTTATATACCCACCGAGGGATATGTGTGCAGACAGCCTATCACACCTTATATACCCACCGAGGGATATGTGTGCAGACAGCCTATCACATCTTATATACCCACCGAGGGATATGTGTGCAGACAGCCTATCACATCTTATATACCCACCGAGGGATATGTGTGCAGACAGCCTATCACACCTTATATACCCACCGAGGATATTGTGTGCAGACAGCCTATCACACCTTATATACCCACCGAGAGGATATGTGTGCAGACAGCCTATCACACCTTATATACCCACCGAGGGATATGTGTGTGCAGACAGCCTATCACACCTTATATACCCACCGAGGGATATGTGTGCAGACAGCCTATCACATCTTATATACCCACCGAGGGATATGTGTGCAGACAGCCTATCACACCTTATATACCCACCGAGGGATATGTGTGCAGACAGCCTATCACATCTTATATACCCACCGAGGGATATGTGTGCAGACAGCCTATCACACCTTATATACCCACCGAGGGATATGTGTGCAGACAGCCTATCACA
>ONZH01029453.1:0-21480 GCA_900303285.1 Rhinella marina | reverse complement strand
CAGGTATGTGAGATAATTTAGCAAGGAGAACGCACAGTAACAGTGGCCTATTAAAATGCCTAGATATTTTATATTTCAAGTACACACAGCCGTGTAGTAACGAATAGACGGTGGGTATTTACACCAGGTATGTGAGATAATTTAGCAAGAGAACGCACAGTACAGTGGCCTATTAAAATGCCTAGATATTGTATATTTCAAGGTACACAGCCGTGTAGTAACAGAACAGACGGTGGGTATTTACACCAGGTATGTGAGATAATTTAGCAAGAGAACGCACAAGTACAGTGGCCTATTAAAATGCCTAGATATTGTATATTTCAAGTACAACTAGCCGTGTAGTAACAGAACAGACGGTGGGTATTTACACCAGGTATGTGAGATAATTTAGCAAGAAGAACGCACAGTACAGTGGCCTATTAAAAATGCCTAGATATTGTATATTTCAAGGTACACAGCCGTGTAGTAACTGAACAGACGGTGGGTATTTACACCAGGTATGTGAGATAATTTAGCAAGAGAACGCACAGTACAGTGGCCTATTAAAATGCCTAGATATTGTATATTTCAAGGTACACAGCCGTGGGTAGTAACTGAACAGACGGTGGGTATTTACACCAGGTATGTGAGATAATTTAACAAGAGAACGCACAGTACAGTGGCCTATTAAATGGCCTAGATATTGTATATTTCAGGTACACAGCCGTGTAGTAACAGAACAGACGGTGGGTATTTACACCAGGTATGTGAGATAATTTAGCAAGAGAACGCACAGTACAGTGGCCTATTAAAATGCCTAGATATTGTATATTTCAAGGTACACAGCCGTGTAGTAACAGAACAGACGGTGGGTATTTACACCAGGTATGTGAGATAATTTAGCAAGAGAACGCACAGTACAGTGGCCTATTAAAATGCTAGATATTGTATATTTCAAGGTACACAGCCGTGTAGTAACAGAACAGACGGTGGGTATTTACACCAGGTATGTGAGATAATTTAGCAAGAGAACGCACAGTACAGTGGCCTATTAAATGCCTAGATATTGTATATTTCAAGGTACACAGCCGTGTAGTAACAGAACAGACGGTGGTATTTACACCAGGTATGTGAGATAATTTAACAAGAGAACGCACAGTACAGTGGCCTATTAATGGCCTAGATATTGTATATTTCAAGGTACACAGCCGTTTACTAACTTAACAGACGGTGGGTATTTACACCTGGTATACAAAAAGGGTATTGCAGGCACACAGAACCCAGAACACTAGAGCCAAATAAACTGTATTTAAAAAAATAAAATAAAATTCACAGCCGTATACTGCCAGATCAGATGGTGCATATACACACACGTTATATAACAGGGTTTTTCAGCCAAAAAGAACGCTGAACAGTAGTGCCAAATATAGTTTGGTATGTAGCAGAGCACCTAATACACCACTAATGCCTCTCTCTGTCCCTACTCCAGCAGCTATCCCTGAATACGGCAGCCGTTCTCTGTAAAGTGTATCTTGTAGTAAAGCTATCACTGTAGTGCACTATAGTAGCCCTGATAAGGGCTTTTAATCACGCTCCTGCCTGTCCAACTGCTAAAACCTGTCTGTCCCTTCTCCAGCCTCTGTCCCTGACTAAGTTCACGCAGCATATGCGTACGAGCAGGAAGAGCTGAGTTTTTAATATTCGAGGTCACATGGTTTTTCCAGCCAATCCATGTAGACGCTGTTTTCGCGCTGCCAGCGTGCTCAGCGTGCCTGTCATACCCCCCCTGCATGTTGATTGGTGGAAAAAGAGCGCCAGGGAAGGTGGGAGGGGAAACGAATTCTAAGTGCGCCATCGCCGTTATACTCGATTGAAATCGAGTATGCCGAATAGCGTAGTATTCGATCGAATACCGGCTCGATCGAACACTACTCGCTCATCTCTAAACATAATACCTTAATTGTGGTATGCAGCATATGTCGGAAGCCACTAGCACTAAAAGGATCCTATACACTTTAAGAAGATCAGTTGAGCATATGCAGCATAGAGGCATTACAGTATTATGTTCCTTTGCTGCAACAGAATACCGTAATTTGGAACGCAAGTGTGAATGTTTTACCTAACAAAGTTTAGTATTGATGCACTATCCTCTGAAACGGTCATCGATATCCCTTCTAAGGGGTTAACAGTCATGGCCTGCCCACATATAACCTTTTTGAAGGGTTCATGGAGAAGGTTTCTTCTTTACTGTTTATATGCACACCCTCATCATTGCATATAAACATGGAAAAGGACAAAGCACTACCATAAGCTCCATCTTTATGTAGAGTTATCTTTCAAAGGACAGGTATAAAGACCTGTGCGCCATATTGTGCCCTAAACATGAAAATACATCCCTTCTGATGACGGGAGTAGGGTTTGGTTCAACAGGGTTGTATCCCTTCTTTGTAAGTGATGACATACTCTCAGGATAGGTTATCAATACTTTCTTTGCAGTGGCCCAACACCTCACACTCACGTGTATCTGGTCCATATAGCTCCATCCAATGTGCAGACATTGTAGCTCCTTACTGCAGCGGTGTTTCCATTGAATTGATGGGAACGGGAAAACACCTGCTATGTCTACTCCACAGTTGACAGGTGAAAGTGTTTGATTTTGGACCACAAATAAGCAAACAGTGTCGCTGTAAAAACATTACGTATGTTTTTAGATTCCACAAAACGCCCAGTTTCTGCATTGGCACTAAAGCTGGTCTCTGATCTCAATTTTTTATCTCCGACTAACCTGATGCTGAAAAAACAAATTGATACTTAACAGTGGTTTTGCAAATGATATTTGGGCATGTCATTACAATAACTTCTTTTCATGTTAATGCATATTTTATTAAAAGCCGTTCACTTTTGACATCTCGACGTTTGCTTTGTTAGCCTAGGTGTTGATTGGACAATATTTTTGAGGGTTTCATTGTAATGAGGTATTGGAAGATATTTTACGCCAAATTTCTTTTTAAAAAATGTGTTGTGGTCTGTAAAACCTTTTTATGTCAAAAAGTAAAATACTTGTACATGTTCAACCCAAAAAATTGGGACCCCAAAGCTGGGACCCGCACCTATCAGACAATGGGGGCATATCCTAGTGATATGCCCCCATTGTCTGAGATGGGACAACCCCTTTAATGTTTAATGTTGTGGCTCCGAAAGTCACTTGTGGAACTACTCAGCTCCATCCTTTGTGAAGTGGATGGTGCTGGTTACTGCAGCATTCACTTCAATGAGAACAGCAGAGAGTTGGCAAGAGATTGACAATGCACAGTTGACAAGAGTTGGACAACACAGAGTTGACAACAGTTGGACAAGAGTTGGACAAAACGAGAGTTGGACAAAGCAGTGTAGTTCTAGCGCTGCCTTCCAATGCCAGAGCTAACAGCTGATTGGTGGGAGTGCAGGGTGTCAGACCCCTCCAATCTAAAAATGTTGGCAATACTGAGCATTGGCTATCAATAAAAAGAATCCCGGACAATCTCCTTAAGATACAAATAATAATAATATCTGAAAGTTATGTTTTTTTATCTATCTCTCTAGACATCTACCATGCACACCTTGGGCTCCTTTTTCAAAATAAATCTTAACGTTTACCTCAATGTGTTTTACTTTGGCATGTCTTACATAAGGCAGTAGGTATTTACTGCTGTGAATTCTTAATAAGTGAGTCATAACCAAGAGAACTACATGTTACTGAATTTTTTTTTTCAGTGAGTTATCAAAGGATTGCACAAAAGAAAAAACTCCCTGAACATCTAATTATTTTGCCCTTCAACACACAGACGCACACACTAGACAAGAGCACTTAACCCAGAAAGATCTTGAACCTATCCAGAGCTCCAGGTCTGTTCTTTCTTCTACTCTGCCCTAGGATGCCAACAACTGTCTCATTAGTTGGAGGACTCCCATCTTTGAAGAAAACTTGTCACATGTATCTCAATACATGACAGCTAATTAGCATGTACACTTTGAAGAGAGTTTGTGAAAGCACAACGAAAGGTAGTGGATTAATGAGTGCTTATTTTTACTCTCCTTTCAATACCTACATTTCTTTTGTCCTTATTGAACTTGAAGAACCAATTGAAGAGTCTGGGGAAGGATTTGCTTTCAGGCCGTAAGCCATGGATGCACATCAGCCATGAACAACAGCCTTTATGAAATTAAATCCATAACCTTTCCTGCATATCAGTGTGCTTGGTCAAACATTAATAGGTCATTGTATCTGCCATAGCAATGGGAAGTTTTTGAGAATAGACTATATCTATTCAAGGTTCTTTATACTCCTGTCAAGTTTGACTGTAAGTATAGATAAGACATTGTGCAAACTTCTTAGAGGATAGAGGCAGAAAAGCAAAAGCAAAAAAAAAAAAAAAAAGTACTCACTTTTACTGATCTCTGGCTCGCTGGCAGTCACATTTGGAAGCTTCCTAGGTCTACCAATCTCTACTTTGCTGCATTTAAGTGTTATATAAGCAACATAATTAAAATACGCATGTTGCTCATTTATTAATACTGGTGATTTACACGCCAGTCTTAATTGTCTCTGCATTGCTAGAGGAAGAGGCAAAGTTATGTGGAGGCGCAGGCCTCTCCATAACTTAGACGCTTCCTCCAGCAGGATATTCGACAATCTTAAATCTACACCAGCTCCCTTGCTGGTGTAGATTTAAGTCATTTTGAATGCCAAAAACTGGTGTAGAAAATTATGAATGAGACAAGCCTGCCGGCCCGTCCTCTTCCCTACTCATGCCATGCCCACTTTTCTAGACTTGTTGACAAAGTGGCACGAGCAGGGAAAAGTTGCTGCAAACAATATACGCCCCAAAAATTGCATATATCAGTTAATAAATGAGCCCTGTTGCGCTAAAAATTGGCTAAATTTTTTAATGTTTTTGTAAGGCTTCTTTCACACTAGCGTTTTTAAATTCCGGTATTGAGTTCCGTCATAGGGGCTCAATACCGGAAAAAAACGCTTCAGTTTTGTCCCCATTCATTGTCAATGGGGACAAAACTGAACTGAAGACAACGGAATGCTCCTGAAAGCATTCCGTTCCGTCTTCAGACCGGAGAACAAACCGCAGCATGCTGCGGTTTTCTCTCCGGTCCAGGCATCCGCACCAAGCCAGATCCGGAATGACCCCCAATGCAAGTCAATGGGGACGGATCCGTTTGGTGTGACACACCAGTAATCCGGATCTGTCCTCCATTGACTTGCAATGGGGGGGGTCATTCTGGATCCGGCTACACAGAAATACATACATACAGACATACATACATACAGACATACATACATACATACTCACATACTCCAGCCCGGGACGCCGGAAGCACGTCTTCACACGCCTCCTGCGCGCAGCTATGACGCCCAGTAGAGGGCGCTATGGGGAATCGTCATCACTGCGCGCAGGAGGCGCGTGAAGACGTGCTGCCGGCGTCCCGGGCTGGAGTATGTAAGTATGTATGTGTTTGTGTGTGTTTGTATGTATGTATGTATTGCTGTCTCAATGTCTGTCAACATGTGTGGGGCCGGAGCGCTGCTCCGGCTCCACACATGTATCAGCGTTAGCACGGATCCGTTGGCACCCTTTAGGTGCCGGATCCGTGCTAACGCTAGTGTGAAAGAGGCCTAACTGTGCTTGGCAGATAGAATATTTCGCAAATAGCTGGGACTTTCTCAAGACAAATTATAAGTTCTACACTAAGGGTATACACCTACACACAACACATGCACACAACCGTATGTATTTTGCGGTCTGCAAACTGCGGATCTGCAAAATACAGACACAAGCCGTGTGCATGCTGCACTTTCTTTCAGCAGGCCCTATTGTCAAAATGCCTACTGTCTACAAAATGGACAAGAATAGGACATGTTCTATAATTTGCAGCATGCTTACACAGATGCAAAGAGCACGTGGATGACATTGTGTATTAGGGTAAGTTCACACAGAGTTTTTTGGATTCCAAACCTAAAATCCTCATGGAAAATTCATGTTGTCCACTTTCCATTGATTTAAATGGGAAAACCATGAAGTAGTTAACATGGAGCAGTTTAAAAAAACTACAGCACTGAAAAAGTCACATATCTGTTCTTGGCACAGATTGGGCATGGAGTTCTCTTTGGTGCACCAAGTTCTCTTTGAAATAGGTTGACTAATAAAACACATCAAAAACCATTATATACCGTACATATGTTCTTTTCCAGTACAGAATTAAAAGAATACTGGGGGGCAATTAATAACTTTATTACTCAAAAATTAAGAGTAGAGATCCCTTTAACAGCAGAATGTTGGCTATTGAGCGACCTTTCCAAGGTAAACTGTTATAAATACAAAAAGATTCTCCTGATTAGAATAATGTTCCTGGCCCGACTTTTGATTACACGAGCCTGGTTTTCACGCAATATCCCAAGTATGAATACATGGTTAAATCTGGTCAATAAGGTTAAAAGATATGAAAATATCCTGTATAAGCAAAGAAATATTGAGGAGAAATGGACTAGGGTATGGCTTGGAGGTTTTAGATTCTCCTGCCGTAACCCCCCCCCCATCCACTTTCCTTTTGTTTGTACAGAGGGATCAGAGATGTATCGCAAAAGGGAGGGAGGTTTGGGGGGCAAATATTTGGGTAAGGGTTAAAGGCAAGAAAATAAATAAGGATGTTGATACTTGTGTATGGAAAATAATTGTCTATTTTTGAATAATAAAAAAAATATTAAAATTAAAGAAAAAACACTCATAAAACTGCATGGAATTTTTAAGCAGATTGTGCACTTTACTGGCAGCCGTGCGATTTCTTTAAACCTACGCCAGCTCCCTTGCTGGTGTAGATTTAAGTCATTCCCCGTCCACATCACACCTCCTTTTTCCACCGCCTCGGAAAAGTGGCATGAACAGGGAAAAGTCACAGATTTGGCCGCATATCCCTTTTGCAATCAAATCTGTGACAAAAGTACTTAAGATAATAAATGACACCCTCAGTTTGAACTCAACCTTAGAGAGTTATTTCTATATCTGATAGCTTATTCAAGATGATCACTTGTGACTGACATCTTCTAGCCCAAGAGGTAAGAAGAGAACAGCAATCTCTGGAATCTTTGAACTGGTTTTAAATTTACCGTAATATTCTGAACAGTTCAGGGATCTAAGGTAATGTAGGTATTGTACTGTAGATACAAGGAATGTTCACCTACTGTATTTATAGCATTGTACCCTTTAGTCAAAATCAAGAGTCAAGGCAGATTCTCATATCTAATACCAAAACTGGATGGAATAGTGATTTTGTTTGTCCTCTTTCTATCCCTCCCCTGATCAACTGGTTTAAAAGGTATTTCATACCTTCATTTTTTTTTATTTCCAGATAGATAGATAGATAGGCAGACATTGTATGGTAGATTATGTTAAAGGTTTGAAAATGTTACATAAAACAGATAGATAAGCCTGAAAGCAAAGGTCATAGCAGTCAGGATTTCGGAAAATCATTTTAATCTTGTTAGCCTGAGGTGCTTCCATGAGATTCAACCTGTTGCTGACTCATAGATCTCCTATGTGAAAGGACATGTCAAAAGTAAGTGATCTTGCAAAACAAGATCTTTTTATTTCATCCTTTCAATTGTATTGTAAGTTCTATGTTTTATTCCAGATTTCAGTAGAGATGGCACAGTTTTATTTTGCTTTAATAAAGATGTGATAAATATTAGTATTAGGTGGAAGGTATGTGAGATATGTATAAGTGTGAGGTCATCTGGGGTTGCTGACATCCATTTGTTTCCATGTACAGTAAAGAGAAAGATCTATCATTCTGCATGCCATCATCAGTTGGTGCAGGACCCTTCCCTTAGCAATATCTTTAAGGCCTTGGAGCTACAACTCAAAGCTCAATGATAGATTATTGTAACCTGTCTTTATCTTGAGCACCTAATAACCAGGGAATTTTGGGTCATAACAACCACTCAGGTCATCTAGATTTATGTCTGAAAGTGAAATAAAACAGAAGCAACATTGTAAATAGTCAGGATTAGAGATGAGCGAACATGCTCGTCCGAGCTTGATGCTCGTTCGAGCATTAGGGTATTCGCATATGCTCGCTACTCGGACGAGCATATCGCGATCCTCGAGGAAATGGCAACTTCCTCTTCCTGCATGTTAGGTGCCTTTTTTCAGCCAATCAACATGCAGGAAAGTCTTTGGTACCTCCTAGCATCACATGGGGCCCCTACAAGTCGATAGCAGGGATTGGCTGGCCAGATCAGATGACCTGGGAATATAAGAATCTGGTCCCGCGCTGCTCGCGTTATACGCCGTCTTCATGAGATTAGGGATAGAGTTGCTGTCTATCAGGGAGAGTGTTAGGGCCTGAATTTAGATGTTGGTTAGGCAGGAATCACCCACAAAGAACCCAACAGCCCTTCTAAGGGCTACAAGCACCTTTTTTTTGGTCTCCTCCAGGCTGCTGGCTGGGACTTGTAGTGCAGCTACCGCCATCTTGGCTGCACACTGTACACAGTGACTGGTGGCAGAAGGGACAGCACGTGGTCCACACAGACCCAAAATAAATTGCCCAAAGTACTCATTTTTGCTGCTGCTGTACCTTGGCTTGCTGAGATCTGTAGTGCAGTCTAGGGAATACGTGTTTCTGTCATTTCTATACACTACAGTCCAGTGAACAATTATGTAGTGTACTGTACAGTAGCGTCAGTCTAGGGAATACGTTTTTCTGTCATTTCTATACACTACAGTCCAGTAAACAATTCTGTAGTGTGCTGTACAGCAGCGTCAGTCTATAAAATACGCCTTTTCGAACAGGACGAAGCTTTTGAGACTTGCGAGCCAACGGTTTTGGTTTATATGTTTACAGTAGTTTCTTTAATCATTCTTTATATTTTCTTTTATTTCCTTTGGTTTTTCTCTTGATTTTATGTCATGCCAGAACATTTGTAACCAAAAATATGATTAATGCTGCCCAAGGGGCTATGTGAAGCACTATTTTCATACTTGCTGTATTTTAATGGCTACTATTATTGTCTTATTCTCTAAAAACTTAATAAAAACGTATTGATTCAAAAAAAAAAAATACGCCTTTTCTCAGTTATATGTACTACAGTCCACTGAAAAATGTAGTGGTTTGCGGTAAAATAGCCGCCATTTAAAGACTAAGTTTTTTCTCATTTATATATACTACAGTCCAGTGAAAAATGTAGTGGTTTGCTGTAAAATAGCCGCCATTTAAAGACTATGTTTTTTTCTAATTTCTATACACTACAGTCCAGTGAACAATTATGTAGTGTACTGTACAGTAGCGTCACTCTAGGGAATACGTTTTTCTCTCATTTTTATACACTACAGTCCAGTGAACAATTATGTAGAGTACTGTACAGTAGCGTCAGTCTAGGGAATACGTTTTTCTGTAATTTCTATACACTACAGTTCAATGAACAATTATGTAGTGTACTGTACAGTAGCGTCAGTCTAGGGAATACGTTTTTCTGTCATTTCTATACACTACAGTCAGTGAACAATTATGTAGTGTGCTATACAGTAGCGTCAGTCTATAAAATACGTATTTTCTTTCAGTTATATGTACTACAGTCCAGTGAAAAATGTAGTGGTTTGCAGTAAAATAGCCGCCATTTAAAGACTACGTTTTTTTCTCATTTCTATACACTACAGTCCAGTGAACAATTATGTAGTGTACTGTACAGTAGCGTCAGTCTAGGGAATATGTTTTTCTGTCATGTCTATACACTACAGTCCAGTGAACAATTATGTAGTGTACTGTACAGTAGCGTCAGTCTAGGGAATACGTTTTTCTGTCATTTCTATACACTACAGTCCAGTGAACAATTATGTAGTGTACTGTACAGTAGCGTCAGTCTAGGGAATACGTTTTTCTGTCATTTCTATACACTACAGTCCAGTGAACAATTATGTAGTGTGCTGTACAGTAGCGTCAGTCTATAAAATACGTATTTTCTTTCAGTTATATGTACTACAGTCCAGTGAAAAATGTAGTGGTTTGCGGTAAAATAGCCTCCATTTAAAGACTACGTTTTTTTCTCATTTCTATACACTACAGTCCAGTGAACAATTATGTAGTGTACTGTACAGTAGCGTCAGTCTAGGGAATACGTTTTTCTGTCATTTCTATACACTACAGTTCAATGAACAATTATGTAGTGTACTGTACAGTAGCGTCAGTCTAGGGAATAAGTTTTTCTGTCATTTCTATACACTACAGTCCAGTGAACAAGTATGTAGTGTACTTTACAGTAGCGTCAGTCTAGGGAATACGTTTTTCTGTCATTTCTATACACTACAGTTCAATGAACAATTATGTAGTGTACTGTACAGTAGCGTCAGTCTAGGGAATACGTTTTTCTGTCATTTCTATACACTACAGTCCAGTAAACAATTATGTCGTGTGCTGTACAGTAGCGTCAGTCTATAAAATACGTATTTTCTTTCAGTTATATGTACTACAGCCCAGTGAAAAATGTAGTGGTTTGCGGTAAAATAGCCGCCATTTAAAGACTACGTTTTTTTCTCATTTCTATACACTACAGTCCAGTGAACAATTATGTAGTGTACTGTACAGTAGCGTCAGTCTAGGGAATACGTTTTCTGTCATTTCTATACACTACAGTCCAGTGAACAATTCTGTAGTGTGCTGTACAGCAGCGTCAGTCTATAAAATACGCTTTTTCTCAGTTATATATACTACAGTCCAGTGAAAAATGTAGTGGTTTGCGGTAAAATAGCCGCCATTTAAAGACTACGTTTTTTTTCTCATTTCTATAAACTACAGTCCAGTGAACAATTATGTAGTGTACTGTACAGTAGCGTCAGTCTAGGGAATACGTTTTTCTCTCATTTCTATACACTACAGTCCAGTGAACAATTATGTAGTGTACTGTACAGTAGCGTCAGTCTAGGGAATACGTTTTTCTCTCATTTCTATACACTGCAGTCCAGTGAACAATTATGTAGTGTACTGTACAGTAGCGTCAGTCTAGGGAATACGTTTTTCTGACATTTCTATACACTACAGTCCAGTGAACAATTATGTAGTGTACTGTACTGTAGCGTCAGTCTAGGGAATACGTTTTTCTCTCATTTCTATACACTACAGTCCAGTGAACAATTATGTACTGTACTGTACAGTAGCGTCAGTCTAGAGAATATGTTTTTCTCTCATTTCTATACACTACAGTCCAGTGAACAATTATGTAGTGTACTGTACAGTAGCGTCAGTCTAGGGAATACGTTTTTCTGTCATTTCTATACACTACAGTCCAGTGAACAATTATGTAGTGTACTGTACAGTAGCGTCAGTCTAGGGAATATGTTTTTCTCTCATTTCTATACACTACAGTCCAGTGAACAATTATGTAGTGTACTGTACAGTAGCATCAGTCTAGGGAATACGTTTTTCTGTCATTTCTATACACTACAGTCCAGTGAACAATTATGTAGTGTACTGTACAGTAGCGTCAGTCTAGGGAATACGTTTTTCTTTCATTTCTATACACTACAGTCCAGTGAACAATTATGTAGTGTACTGTACAGTAGCGTCAGTCTAGGGAATATGTTTTTCTCTCATTTCTATACACTACACTCCAGTGAACAATTATGTAGTGTACTGTACAGTAGCGTCAGTCTAGGGAATACGTTTTTCTCTCATTTCTATACACTACAGTCCAGTGAACAATTATGTAGTGTGCTGTACAGTAGCATCAGTCCATAAAATACATATTTTCTTTCAGTTTTATGTACTACAGTCCAGTGAAAAATGTAGTGGTTTGCGGTAAAATAGCCGCCATTTAAAGACTACGTTTTTTTCTCATTTATATATGCTACAGTCCAGTGAACAATTCTGTAGTGTGCTGTACAGCATCATCAGTCTATAAAATACATATTTTCTCAGTTATATGTACTACAGTCCAGCGAAAAATGGAGTGGTTTGAGGTAAATTAGCCGCAGTCTAAAAATTCCTTTTTTTCTCTCAGTTATATATACTACAGTGCAGTGAACAATTCTGTCGTGTGTGGTATAGTAGCCGCACTATAGTGTTGACACCAACAAGTGATCAAGTTAGTTGAGGTAGCAGGTGAAGCACATAAAATTTTACACTGATACAGCATGGCGGTGAACCCAGAGTGACCAAGTTACACTCAGGTAGCAGGTGAAGCACATAAAATTTTACACTGATACAGCATGGCGGTGACACCACCAATGCCTTGGTCAGCCTCCCAAAAATTTGTTTTGGAGTGTCTGAAGTTGACCCTCCTAAAAATTGTTTTGGAGTGTCTGTAGTTGACCCTCCTGTAAAATTGTTTTGGAGTGTCTGTAGTTGACCCTCCTGTAAAATTGTTTTTGAGTGTCTGTAGTTGACGCTCCTAAAAAATTTATTGGCGAGAGGGCCTGTAGGTGGCCCTCCGTAAACATTGTTTGTAAAGAGCGCCAGTTGGCCCTCAGAAACATTGCCTGTTGGCTCAGCGTTTGTGTGCGAAGAGGAGGAGGAGAGGATACATAAAGAATCTTCATGTTGAGCTGCTTTCCAACGGTAGAGATTTGCATTCCGGTGAAATCCAGGCTTTATTCATTTCAATAATCGTCAGCCTGTCAGCGCTGTCAGTTGACAGGCGTGTATGCTTATCAGTGATGATGCCACCAGCTGCACTGAAGACCCGCTCTGACAACACGCTAGCTGCAGGGCAGGCCAGCACCTCCAAGGCGTACAGCGCCAGTTGTCGTGTCCAGCTTTGCAACCCAGTAGTTGTATGGAGCAGAGTGATCACGCAGGACGTTGGTATGGTCAGCTAGGTATTCCCTCACCATCTTTCTGAACAGCTCCCCCCTACTGGGGGACGGGTGACATAGTCTTGCTGGGGTGCCATAAAACTGGCAAAGGCCTTGGAGAGTGTTCCCCTGCCAGTGCTTGACAAGCTGCCTGCTCCCCTCCTCTCCCTCGCTAGTTGGCCCACAGAACTACGTCCTCTGCCGCTAGCGGTGTCAGATGGGAAGGATAGTTTCAGCTTGTGCACCAGGGCCTGTTGATATTGATTCTCCTGTCCTCTACAGGAATGAGAGTGGAAAAGTTCTGCTTGTACCGGGGGTCCAGGAGGGTGAACACCCAGTAATCGGTGTTGGCAAAAATGCGAGGGTCACGGGAAAGACAGCCTAACATGAAGTCAGCCATGTGCGCAAGAGTCCCAACACGCAAGAATTCCCTTTCCTCAATAGGCTGACTCTCCATTTCCTCCTCCTCCAACTCCTCCTCTTCAGCCCATACACGCTCAACAGATAAGAAGGAATGAGCATAGGTACCCTCTTCAGTCTCACCAACAGTCTCCTTCTCTTCCTCCTCTTTCTCCTCATCCTCCTCCAATACGTGCTGAGAAACAGACCTGAGGGTGGTCTGGCTATCAAGCAACGTATCTTCTTCCCCCCTCTCCTGTGACAAGCGCAAAGCCTCTGACTTCATGCTGAGCAGTGAGTTTTTCAGCAGACAAAGCAGCGGGATGGTGACGCTGATAATGGCGGCATCGCCGCTGACCATCTGTGTTGACTCCTCAAAGTGGCTTAACACCTGACTTTGGGCTTGCTGTGTAAGTGGGCTGTGTATAAGTGGAGTTTAAAGAACCGGAGTGCTGGTACTGAGTGTGATTTGGTTGGAGTGACTGCAAATAACTGTCTGTAGTTTATTGGAAAAGTCCTTGTTTGTTTAGTGCTTGCATTTGGTTATAACATTTAAACCCATTTTTTTTTCTCTGCTGTGTACCTGGTGAAGGGGAGTGGTTTCTGATCCCAGGTGCTATAAATTACATAGCTAAACTCTTATAGAGCCTGCTCTGACTTTGGGCTTGCTGTGTAAGTGGGCTGTGTATAAGTGGAGTTTAAAGAACCGGAGTTTAAGACAAGGAGGAAAAAGTAAGGTTGGAGGGATTTTCCTTGTTTGTTTGTAACTTGATCTGAGCTGCTCCTTTAACTACAGCAAAACCGCATCTTATCACATATTTACTGTTTTTCTATACTGTACTGTATATCCCCATCTAGCAGGTGCTCCATGGACAATGCTACTAAGTGTGTGTCCTGTGCAATGTATGCATGCCTTGAAGAACCATTCATGGGTGAATACATTTGCACTAGATGCAATCACGTTGCATATTTGGAAGCCCAGATCTTGGAACTAAATAGGCAGCTTGGCATACTTAGGGGCACTGAACACCTGGAGAGAGGCTTAGACCTCACAGTGCAGGCACTGGCTGGGGTCAGTGAAGAGGAGGAGGGAGGAAATGGGCAAGAGCAGGACTATCAGGTCAGCAGTTGGGTTAATGTAGTAAGGAGGGGTAGAGGGAAAAGTGCCAGGGAGGCTAGTCCTGAGCTGGAACGCCCTAGTAAATATGCCTGTTTGGCTGATATTAGGGATGAAAGCCCAGGACCAGCGACACTGCAGCAGGCCGTTTCTCCTAGAAACCAGGAGGATGACCGCTGCAGGAAGGATGGGAAAAGGAGAGCAGCAAAGGACAGACAGATACTGGTGGTAGGGGACTCTATTATTAGGCGGACAGACAGGGTCATCTGTCGCCGAGACCGTGAATGCCGAACAGTGTGTTGTCTCCCGGGTGCTCGGGCTCGGCATATTGCGGACCGGATTGACAGATTGCTGGGTGGGGCTGGGGAAGACCCGGCGGTCATGGTACATGTTGGCACCAATGACAAAGTCAGGGGGAGATGGAAGGTCCTTAAAAATGATTTTAGGGAACTAGGTGAGAAGCTAAAGTCCAGGACCTCCAAGGTAGTGTTTTCAGAAATACTACCAGTGCCACGAGCGTCACTAGAGAGACAACGGGAGATTAGGGAGTTAAATAAGTGGCTCAGAGGCTGGTGCAGGAAGGAAGGGTTTGGGTTCATGGAGAACTGGGCCGACTTCTCTGTCGGCTACAGACTCTATAGTAGGGACGGGCTGCACCTTAATGGGGAGGGTGCAACTGCCCTGGGGGAAAAAATGGTTAGACGGCTGGAGGAGCTTTTAAACTAGGATCTGGGGGGAGGGTGGGTGACCATACTAATAAGGGGGTAGATAGTGTAGATAGAGAGTGGGTCATAGGAAGGAAAAGTGGGGGGTTAGTGGGGGCTGGGGTTAGTAAGGAATGTAGGGAGAAGACTGTGCAAAACAACAACCAA
This sequence comes from Rhinella marina, assembly GCA_900303285.1. Classification (NCBI taxonomy): domain Eukaryota; kingdom Metazoa; phylum Chordata; class Amphibia; order Anura; family Bufonidae; genus Rhinella; species Rhinella marina. The sequence continues at coordinate 6,277 of ONZH01029453.1, read as the reverse complement.
AGTAACCCAAGAAGCCCGGATATTCATTTCATAAGTAATAGTAAATTGACAAACGGGGTAAAAAATATACATAGACCTCTTAAGTGTATGTACACTAATGCCAGAAGCCTAACTAATAAAATTGGCGAACTGGAATTAGTGATGTGTGAGGAGGACTGTGACATAGTGGGAATAACTGAGACATGGCTGGATGATACCTATGACTGGGCAGTTAATGTACAGGGTTACAATCTTTTTAGAAAGGATCGTCAAAACCCGCGAGGGGGAGGGGTCTGCCTTTATGTAAAGTCCTGTCTAAAGCCCACAATCCGGGAAGATATAAGTGAGGGACATGAAGATGTGGAGTCACTGTGGGTAGAAATAAATGGAGCCAAAAACAATAATAAAATACTAATAGGAGTTTATTATAAACCACCTAATATATCAGAGGCCACAGAAAATCAACTTCTAAATGAAATAGACGAAGCGGCAAATCAGAATGAGGTTGTTATTATGGGGGACTTCAACTACCCAGATATAGACTGGGAAACTGAAACCTGGATATCTCATAAAGGAAACAGGTTCTTGGCAATAACCAAAGACAATTACCTTTCCCAACTGGTTCAGGACCCGACTAGAGGGATGGCCATACTGGACTTAGTATTAACCAATAGACCTGACAGAACAACAGATGTGCAGGTTGGGGGACACCTGGGTAACAGTGACCATAAAATAATAACCTTTAAATTGTCATTAAAAAAAGCATTTCTTCAGGGAGGAACAAAAATACCAAACTTCAAAAATGCAAAATTTAGCCATCTAAGAGAGGCCATAGGTCTAACTAACTGGGACAAAATCCTCAAAAATAAAAATACAGCCACAAAATGGGATATTTTTAAAAGCATCCTAATATCTAATTGTGAGAGGTACATACCGTATAGGAATAAAATGATAAGAAACAAGAAAAAACCAATGTGGATAAATAGAACTGTAAAAAAAGCAATAAATGACAAAAAGAAAGCATTTAAATCACTAAAACAGGAGGGGAGCAAGGAAGCATTGAAAAACTATAAGGAAAAAAATAGAATTTGTAAAAGACAAATAAAAGCAGCTAAACTAGAGACTGAAAGACTAATTGCTAAAGAGAGTAAAACTAACCCTAAAATGTTCTTCAATTATATAAATACTAAAAAGTATAAATCTGAAGGTGTCGGCCCCTTACAGAGTAGTGAGGGGGGAGTAGCAGAGAGCGATGAGGAGAAAGCAAAACTCTTAAATATTTTTTCTCCACTGTATTCACTGAGGAAAATAAACTGTCAGATGAAATGCAGAATATAAAAGTGAATTCCCCTTTAAAAGTGTCCTGTCTGACCCAGGAAGAAGTACTGGGGCGTCTTAAAAAGATTAAAATAGACAAATCGCCAGGACCGGATGGCATACACCCACGTATCCTAAGAGAATTAAGTAATGTCATTGCCAGACCCTTATACTTGATATTTAAGGACTCTATACTGACAGGGAGTGTTCCACAGGATTGGCGCATAGCAAATGTGGTGCCAATATTCAAAAAGGGTCCAAAAACAGAGCCCGGGAACTATAGGCCGGTAAGTTTAACATCTGTAGTGGGTAAACTGTTTGAAGATTTTCTAAGAGATGCTATCTTGGAGTACCTCAATGAAAATAAGCAAATAACTCCATATCAGCATGGCTTCATGAGGGATCGGTCGTGTCAAACCAATTTAATCAGTTTCTATGAGGAGGTAAGTTCTAGACTTGACCGCGGGGAATCAATGGATATCGTATATCTGGACTTCTCCAAAGCATTTGACACGGTACCACATAAAAGGTTAGTATATAAAATGAGAATGCTTGGCCTTGGAGAAAATGTCTGTATGTGGGTAAGTAAATGGCTCAGTGATAGAAAACAGAGGGTGGTTATTAATGGTACATACTCAGATTGGGTCACTGTAACTAGTGGGGTACCACAGGGGTCAGTATTGGGCCCTATTCTCTTCAATATATTTATTAATGACCTTGTAGAAGGCTTGCACAGTAAAATATCAATTTTTGCAGATGACACTAAACTGTGTAAAGTAATTAACACAGAAGAGGACAGTACACTGCTACAGATGGATCTGGATAGACTGGAGGCTTGGGCAGAGAAGTGGCAGATGAGGTTTAACACTGACAAATGTAAGGTTATGCATATGGGAAGGAATAATGCAAGTCACCAGTACATACTAAATGGTAAAACATTGGGTAACTCTGACATGGAAAAGGACCTAGGAATTTTAGTGAACAGCAAACTAAGCTGCAGAAACCAGTGTCAGACAGCTGCTGCCAAGGCCAATAAGATAATGGGTTGCATCAAAAGGGGCATAGATGCCCGTGATGAGAACATAGTCCTGCCACTTTACAAATCACTAGTCAGACCACACATGGAGTACTGTGTACAGTTCTGGGCTCCTGTGAACAAGGCAGACAGAGCAGAGCTGGAGAGGGTTCAGAGGAGGGCAACTAAAGTCATAGCTGGAATGGGTGGACTACAGTACCCAGAAAGATTATCAAAATTAGGGTTATTCACTTTAGAAAAAAGACGACTGAGGGGAGATCTAATAACTATGTATAAATATATCAGGGGTCAGTACAGAGATCTCTCCCATGATCTCTTTATCCCAAGGACAGTAACCATGATGAGGGGACATCCTCTGCGCCTGGAGGAAAGAAGGTTTGTTCACAAAAATAGAAGAGGATTCTTTACGGTAAGAGCAGTGAGACTATGGAACTCTCTGCCCGAGGAGGTGGTGATGGTAAGTTCAGTAAAAGAGTTCAAGAGGGGCCTGGATGTATTTCTGGAGGGTAATAATATTACAGGTTATAGTTACTAGATATGGGTTGTTGTTGATCCAGGGAGTAATTCTGATTGCCTGATTGGAGTTGGGAAGGAATTTTTTCCCCTAAAGTGAGGAAAATTGGCTTCTACCGCACAGGGGTTTTTTGCCTTCCTCTGGATCAACTTGTAGGAAAACAGGTCGAACTGGATGGACAGATGTCTTTTTTCGGTCTTATAAACTATGTTACTATGTTACTATGTATATAAGACATCTACGTCCACTCCTCATTGTAGACTTGAGGAAGCTGACTAACCTGACTACCAGTTCTCGTGGAAGTTGTCATCTGGCAGTCTACAATGGCTCTGCGCTGCTGGTAAACCCTGGCTAACATGTGTAATGTGGAATTCCATTGTGTGGGCACGTCGCACAACAGTCGGTGAGCTGTCAGTTATAAGCGCCGTTGCACTGCCCTGAGAGTGGCAGCATCTGTGGTTGACTTGCGGAAATGCGCACAGATGCGTTGCACCTTGGTGAGCAAATCAGACATATTGGGGTAGGTCTTGAGGAACCGCTGAACCACAAGATTGAACACGTGGGCCAGGCAGGTTTTATATGCAGTGTTTATATGGGTTGTTGTTACTTTGGGAAATAGTATTGGTGTATAATGGCACATGTGTTAGTCTGCCGAGTTGCAGAGCCGCCACCAGGTTACGGCCGTTGTCACGCACAACCATGCCTGGTATGAGTTTCAGCGGCGCCAGCCAAAGATCAGTCTGCGCCGTGATGCCCTGTAACAGCTCTTGGGCGGTGTGCCTCTTGTCACCTAAGCTCAGCAGTTTCAGCACCGCCTGTTGGCGCTTATCCACGGCAGTGCTGCTGCGCCTAGAGCTACCGACTGAAGGCGCCGTGCTCACAGATTGTATTTGAGAGTAGGAGGAGGAGGGGTTGGAGGAAGAGGCATAATAAGTCTGAGAAACCGTGACCGAGGTAGGCCCCGCAATGCTCGGTGTGGGCATTACATGAGCGGCCCCAGGGTCAGACTCGGTCCCAGCTTCCACCAAGTTAACCCAATGTGCCGTCAGGGAGATATAGTGTCCCTTCCTGCCAGCACTTGTCCACGTGTCCGTGGTTAGGTGGACCTTATCACTAACCGCGTTGGTCAGGGCACGGATGATGTTCTCTGACACGTGCTGGTGTAGGGCTGGGACGGCACATTGTGAAAAATAGTGGCGGCTGGGGACAAAGTACCGAGGGACAGCCACCGCCATCAGGTTGCGGAAAGCCTCAATCTATACCAGTCTATAGCGCAGCATCTCCAGGCTCAGCAGTTTGAAAATGTGGATGTTTAGGGCTTGTGCATGTGGGTGGGTGGAATTGTATTCGCGTTTGCGAATGTTTGCTCCAATGTCTGATGCAAAGACAGCTAAACGCTGCACTGGGATACATTGGTTTAGGGTGTGGAGGATCGTGGAGGTGAAGGGGTGGTTGTAGGGTAGGAGGCGCTCGTGCCGGGGTCCTGGGCGGGGGGTTGACTCGCAAAGCCAGCATGTGACACAGGGGAAGGAGCAGTGGTGTTATCCGCAGGAGGTGAACGGCCTTGGTTCCATTGAGTCGTGTGCCTGCGCATGCTGGTAGTGGTTAGGCTGGTAGTGGTGCCTCCCCTGCTGATCCTGGTGTGGCACAAGTCGCACACCACGGTCCGTCGATCATCCTCACTTTCTTTAAAGAACCTCCAGACTTGCGAACATCTAGGCCTTGGCACGGGAGCTTCACTCCGTGAAACAGTTGCTGATCTACGTGCTCTGGCCCTGCTTCTCCCTCTGGCCACCCCACTGCCTCTTCCAACCTGTTCTGGTGCTGCACTTGCCTCCCCCTCAGAAGCACTGTCTTGACTAGGCTTACCAACCCAGCTCGGGTCAGTCACCTCATCATCCACCTGCTCTTCCTCCGATTCCTCACTCTGCTCCCCCCTGGGACTTACTGCCCTGACAACAACGTCAATGTCTGACAACCGTGTCTCATCATCATCCAACACCTCTTGATGCACTACTTGAACTAAGTCCACACTCTCATCACCCACAGACTGCGAAAGCTCTAAATTTTGGGCATCGGGACAGAGCAACTGCTCAGGTTGCTCTTGAGCAGTGGTTTGTGTCTCTGGGTAGGGTCCTGAAAAGACTTCCTGTGAGTATGCTGGATCTGAATCCATATTTTCCATGGGGGGGGGGGCAGGCTGCGGGGAAGGAGGTTGAGCTGGAGGAGCCAGAGGTCTACTCCCTTGGCTAAAGTGGGTGGACTGTGTGGAAGACTGGGTGGTGGATAAATTACTGGACACATTATCCGCTATCCACGTCATCACCTGTTCACACTGTTGTGGTATCAATAGTGGTGTACCACGTGACCTTGTAAGTTGCGAGATTAAGCTAGGGAGTGAAACTCTGCGGCGTTCAACTGCTCCTTCATCAGTAGGTACTGTGTCACCCTGCCCAGGACCACGGCCTCTGCCCCCCTACATCACTTGGACGCCCACGTCCTCGACCCTTAGTCCTTGGGTTCAACATTTTGTGTAATCACTAAACTGTAGAATTAATATCTGAGGCCAAAAACTTATCCTCTAGACTGCGGATAGTGTACCACACACCACATAATTTTTCACTGGACTGTATTAAATGTATCTGAGAGAAAAAACGTATTCTCTAGACTGCCGCTAGTGTAACGCACACCACACAATTTTTCACTGCACTGTAGGATATATGAATGAGAGAAAAAAATGTATATTTTCTAGACTCCAGCTAGTGTGCAGCACATGACAGAATTTGTACTGCACTGTAGGATATATAACTGAGAGAAAAAACGTATACCCTAGACTGACGCTACTGTACAGCACACGACATAATTGTTCACTGGACTGTAATATATATAACTGAGAGAAAAAAACATATTCCCTAGACTGCACTACAGATCTCAGCAAGCCAAGGTACAGCAGCAGCAAAAATGAGTACTGAGAGGACTTTGGGCAATTTCTTTTGGGTCTGTGTGGACCACGTGCTGTCCCTTCTGCCACCACTCGCTGTGCACAGCGTGCAGCCAAGATGGCGGTAGCTGAACTACAAGTCCCAGCCAGCAGCCGAGAGGAGGACAAAAAAAAAGGTCGTTGTAGCCCTTAGAAGGACCGTTGGGTTTCTTTGTGTATGATTCCTGCCTAACCACATTCTAATTTCACGCCCTAACAGTGTAGTGGTACTGCAAGCCCAGCCAGCAGCGGAGGAGAAAAAAAAGGGCTTGTAGCCCTTAGAAGTGTTGGTTCTTGTGGTGATTCCTGCTAAACTTAATTTCACGCCCTAACACTCTCCTGACAGACAGCAGCTTCCTAATCTCATGCAGCACTAGAGAGCCAAAAAAAGTGCTTGAGCCCTTAAGGGCTGTTGGGTTCTTTTGGGTGATCTGCTAACCAAAATCTAAAT
>ONZH01029452.1:0-19447 GCA_900303285.1 Rhinella marina | reverse complement strand
GTTCCAGGAGTCCCATCTAAAGGGAGAAATACATGAAAAATGTATGTGAGCAGCCACAAAACATGGATATACATGTCTGATACCAGATGGATGGGGCCACACAGAATGGTATCAAGGGCCGCATGTGGCTCCCGGGCCGCAGGTTGTGCACCCCTGGTAGTGATCAAGTGTGGTATGTGTTCTATGTATACTACTCAGTTTAATACCGTATATGGAAGCTATCCGGAAAAATAGTTTGGAGAGAGAGAAAGATAGGAAAAAAACGTAAATTGTTTGGAGAGAGGGCCTGTAGGTGGGGGCAGGCTGGGGGGAAGGAGGTTGAGCTGGAAGAGCCAGAGGAGTGCCCCCTGGGCTAGCGTGTGTGGTGGTGACAACAGCCGGATGTAGTTAGAATGACGACGCAGGACCCCAACTTAAAAATTTTGCATCAACCGGTACAGTCGTAAATTATGAGATTGATCAAGTGTGGCATGTCTTCTATGTATACTACTCAGTTTAATACCGTATATGGCAGCTATCCGGAAAAATAGTTTGGAGAGAGAGAAAGATAGGAAAAAGACGTAAATTGTTTGGAGAGAGGGCCTGTAGGTGGGGGGCAGGCTGGGGGAAGGAGGTTGAGCTGGAAGAGCCAGAGGAGTGCCCCCTGGGCGAGCATGTGTGGTGGTGACAACAGCTGGATGTAGTTAGATTGACGACACAGGACCCAACTTAAAAATTTAGCATCAACCGGTACAATTATCAATTATGAGCTCGATCAAGTGTGGCATGACTTTTTAGATGGAGATTGCATGTGGTCACGTACTCCCTGGACCCCATAGTCACCCCTTCTCTGATGTGCTATCCCAGAACATTCTCTGCCCCAATTCGCAAGACCTTTTGCAGTCTCCGTGTGCTGACAGTGGGGATATACCAGTGTTGTCTGAGGAGGTGGTGGACAATGGCGAGACACAGGTGTCGGGGGGTGAGGTAGTTGTATGGGAAGCAAGTTACATTGTGGACTCCTTGGGGGGACTTTCTCATGATGGGACAGATTCAACTTGGGTGGATCAGGCACAGGAACAGATCAATTTTTTTTTTTCGTGTTTATTTAACTTTTATTTAGCACAAATAACCACAGAGATATTTATTCGTTATCTTCGCAGCGCAGTCTGGCGGTGGGGTTCGTCACTTTGATGGCGAGCTGTGCCGCTCTCTTCACAATGGTCTTTAGGCTCTTAGATTGAGACGTTGTGGTCGATTTCTGCACAGAAGGACTTGTTGCTCATCAACAGAACCTCGAGCTCCTTGACATTGTGGACCAGGAATTTGCGGAACCCTGTGGGCAGCATGTGTTTGGTCTTCTTGTTGCTACCGTATCCAATGTTGGGCAATATAGATATGCAGGTAATATTATTTTTCACACCTATCCCAAAAATAAAATTTACGCTGTTTGCGCAAATAAAACTGGAAACTGGAACTGGAGAGAGGACCTGTATGTGGACCTTCCGAAAAATTGTTTGGAGAGAGTGCCTGTAGGTGGAACTCCAGAAAAATTGTTTGGAGAGAGGGCCTGTAGGTGGACCTCCGGAAAAATTGTTTGGAGAGAGGGCCTGTAGGTGGACCTCCCGAAAAATTATTTGGAGAGAGGGCCTTTTTAGGTGGACCTCCGGAAAAATTGTTTGAAGAGAGGGCCTGTAGGTGGACCTCCGGAAAAATTGTTTGGAGAGAGGGCCTTTAGGTGGACCTCCGGAAAAATTGTTTGAAGAGAGGGCCTGTAGGTGGACCTCCGGAAAAATTGTTTGAAGAGAGGGCCTGTAGGGGGCCCTCCTGAAAAATTGTTTGCAGAGAGGACCTGTAGGGGGTCCTCTTGAAAAATTGTGGTAAAAGAGTGCCAGTTGGACCTCTGAAAAATGGCGTTTTTTTGGTCAGCGCTAGGCAAAGGCGGTATGGAGGAGGAGGAGTAGGAAGAGTAGAGAAGAGGAATCGGATACATAAGTAATGTTAATCTTTAGCTGCTTTCCCCCGGAGGAGATTTGAATTCCGGTGAAATCCAGGCTTTGTTCATTTTAATAAGCGTCAGCCTGTCAGCGCTGTCAGTTGACAGACGTGTACGCTTATTGGTGATGACGCCACCAGCTGCACTGAATACCCGCTCTGACAGCACGCTGTACACCTTGGAGGCCAGCACCTCCAAGGCGTACAGCGCCAGTTCAGGCCACGTGTCCAGCTTTGAAACCCAGTAGTTGTATGGAGCAGAGTGATCGCTACGGACGTTGGTATGGTCAGCTAGGTACTCCCTCACCATCTTTCTGTACAGCTCCCCCCTACTCTGCCTAGACTGGGGACAGGTGACAGTGTCTTGCTGGGGTGACATAAAACTGGCAAAGGCCTTGGAGAGCGTTCCCCTGCCAGTGCTGGACAAGCTGCCTGCTTGCCTCCTCTCCCCCGCTACTTGGCCCACAGAACCATGCCCTCTGCCGCTAGCGGCGTCAGATGGGAAGAATTGTTTCAGCTTGTGCACCAGGGCCTGTTGATATCTATTCACTCTCATACTCCTTTCCTCTGCAGGGATGAGAGTGGAAAGGTTCTGCTTGTACCGTGGGTCCAGGAGAGTTAACACCCAGTAATCGGTGTTTGAAAAAATTCTTCTAACGCGAGGGTCACGGGATAGGCAGCCTAACATGAAGTCTGCCATGTGCGCCAGAGTCCCAAAACGTAAGAATTCCCTCTCCTCACTCACCTGACTCTCCATTTCCTCCTCCTACTCCTCCAAGTCCTCTTCAGCCCATACACGCTCAAGAGTTAAGGACTGAGCACTGGTACCCTCTACTGTCTCGCCGACATTCTCCTCCTCTTCCTCCTCATCCTCATCCCCCTCCGATACGCGCTGAGAAACAGACCGGAGGGTGCTCTGGCTATCAAGCGACGTATCTTCCTCCACCGTCTCTTGTGACAAGCGCAAAGCATCCGACTTGATGCTGAGCAGTGAGTTTTTCAACAGGCAAAGCAGCGGGATAGTGAGGCTGATAATGGCGGCATCGCCGCTGACCATCTGTGTTGACTCCTCAAAGTTGCTCAACACCTGGCAGATATCAGACATCCATGTCCACTCCTCATTGTAGACTTGAGGAATCTGACTGACCTGACTACCAGTTCTGGTGGAAGTTAATATTTGGCAGTCTACAATCGCTCTGCGCTGCTGGTAAACTCTGGATAACATGTTTAATGTCGAATTCCATCGACATTAGGCGCTGCACTGCCCTGAGAGTGGCAGCATCTGTGGTCGACTTGCGGAAATGCGCACAGATGCGGCGCACCTTGGTGAGCAAAATAGACAGATTGGGGTATGTCTTGAGGAACCGCTGAACTATGAGATTGAACACGTGGGCTAGGCATGGCACATGTGTCAGTCTGCCGAGTTGCAGAGCCGCCACCAGGTTACGCCCGTTGTCACACACACCCATGCCTGGCTTGAGGTTCAGCGGTGCCAGCCACACATCGGTCTGCGCCATGATGCCCTGTAACAGCTCTTGGGTGGTGTACATTTTGTTACCTAAGCTCAGCAGTTTGAGCACCGCCTTCTGGCGCTTACCCACGGCACTGCTGCTGCGCCTAGAGCTACCAACTGAAGTAGCCGTGCCCACGGATAGTAATTCGGTGGAGGAGGGGTCGGAGGAGGAGCAGGCATAGTACGTCTGAGAGACCGTGACCGAGTTAGGCCCCGCAATCCTCGGCAGTACATGAGCGGCCCCAGGGTCAGTCTCGGTCCCAGCCTCCACCAAGTTAACCCAATGTGCCGTCAGTGAGATATAGTGTCCCTGCCCGGCAGCACTTGTCCACATGTCCGTGGTTAGGTGGACCTTCTCAGAAACAGCGTTGGTCAGGGCACGGATGATGTTCTGTGACACGTGCTGGTGTAGGGCTGGGACGGCACATCGGGAAAAATAGTGGTGGCTGGGGACCGAATACCGAGGGGCAGCCACCGCCATGAGATTGCGAAAGGCCTCGGTCTCTACCAGCCTATAGGGCAGCATCTCCAGGCTAAGCAATTTGGAGATGTGGACGTTGAGGGCTTGGGCATGTGGGTGGGTGGAACTGTATTTCCTCTTGCGCTCCAGCGTCTGCTGTAAAGACAGCAGAACGCTGCGCTGGGACACGTTGGTGGACAATGTGGAGGATCGTGGAGGCGAAGGTGGGGTCCTGAGCAGGGGGTTGACTAGCAGAGGCAACGAGTGACGCAGGGGGTTGACTAGCAGAGGCAGCGAGTGACACAGGGGAAGGAGCAGTGGTGTGACCCGCAGGAGGTGGTGAACGTCCTTGGTTCCATTGAGTGGGGTGTTTAGCACTCATATGCCTGCGCATGCTGGTGGTGGTTAGGCTAGTAGTGGTGGCACCCCTGCTGATCCTGGTGTGGCACAGGTTGCACACCACAGTCCGTCGGTCATCCTCACTTTCTTTAAAGAACCTCCAGACTTGCGAACATCTAGGCCTTAACACGGGAGCTTCACTACGTGAAACACTTGCTGCTGATGCACCAGCTCTGGCCCTTCTTCTCCCTCTGGCCACACCACTGCCTCTTACAACCTGTTCTGGTGCAGCACTCGCCTCCGCCTCAGAAGCACTGTCTTCACTCGGCATATCAACCCAGCTTGGGTCAGTCACCTCGTCATCCTCCGATTCCTCAGTCTGCTCCCCCCTCGGAATTCCTCCACTTACAACAACTTCACCACTGTCTGACAACCGTGTCTCCTCATCGTCCGACACCTCTTTACAAACTTCTTCCACTAACTCAACATTGTCATCATCATCATCATCATCACCCACAGACTGCAACAGTTGGAAAACTTGGGCATCGGGAACGAGGTCAGCAGCAACCTGAGAATTGGTTTGTGACTCTGGGAAGGGTCCAGAAAACAGTTCCTGAGAGTATGCCGGATCGCATTCCAAATTTTCCTGGGAAGGGGCAGACTGGGGGATAGGAGGTTGAGGAGCCAGAGGAGTGCTCACTTGGGTAACGTGGGTGGACTGCGTGGAAGACTGACTGGTGGCCAAATTACTTGAATCATTGTCCGCAATCCACGACATCAGCTGTTTCGACTGTTGTGGTTTCAACAGTCCTCTACCACATGTCCCTGTAAGTTGAGACATGAAGCTAGGGAGTGTAGCTCTGCGGCGTTCCACAGCTCCCTCATCAGCAGGTACTGTCTCACCCTGCCCAGGACCATGGCCTCTGCCCCCTGCAGTAATTGAATGCCCACGCCCATGCCCTCGTCCTCGACCCTTAGCCCTGGGGTTCAACATTTTCTGTGTATAAGTGTATGATATATATATATAAAAAAAAAATAAACGGGCCTGGTGTACTGAAACCCACAAACTTGTTCAGTCTGGTTTAATTCAGTGACGTACAGAAAGTGTCACCTGGACAGAATATATGGATTGGAGTGAGTGTGCTGAACTGTGACACACAGAAAGGTTACACACAGCTGTGTGAAATGGATTTGTATCACTGAGCTAAAACAACAAAAAAACTATTTTTTTTTAATATTTTTTTTTAGTTTAGTTTTTTTGGAACGTGACGTGCAGAAACTATCGTAGAACTGACTGACACCCTACTGACGGTGGCTATTTAAACTGCGACCCAGACAAATGTCGCACAGAGATTTTTAGGATCAATCTATATACGTGACAGGTAGCAAATGACTTGGTTGTATTCTGTGACGTACAGAAAGTGTCACCTGGACAGAATATATGGATTGGAGTGAGTGTGCTGAACTGTGACACACAGAAAGGTTACACGCAGCTGTGTGAAATGGATTTGTATCACTGAGCTAAAACAACAAAAAAACTAATTTTTTTTTATATGTTTTGTTTTGTTTTGGAACGTAACGTGCAGAAACTATCGTAGAGCTTACTGACACCCTACTGACGGTGGCTATTTAGACTGCGACCCAGACAAATGTCGCACAGAGATTTTTAGGATCAATCTATATACGTGACAGGTAGCAAATGACTTGGTTGTATTCTGTGACGTACAGAAAGTGTCACCTGGACAGAATATATGGATTGGAGCGAGTGTGCTGAACTGTGACACACAGAAAGGTTACACGCAGCTGTGTGAAATGGATTTGTATCACTGAGCTAAAACAACAAAAAAACTAATTTTTTTTTATACTTTTTTTTAGTTTAGTATTTTTTTGGAACGTGACGTGCAGAAACTATTGTAGAACTGACTGACACCCTACTGACGGTGGCTATTTAGACTGCGACCCAGACAAATGTTGCACAGAGATTTTTAGGATCAATCTATATACGTGACAGGTAGCAAATGACTTGGTTGTATTCTGTGACGTACAGAAAGTGTCACCTGGACAGAATATACGGATTGGAGCGAGTGTGCTGAACTGTGACACACAGAAAGGTTACACGCAGCTGTGTGAAATGGATTTGTATCACTGAGTTAAAACAACAAAAAAACTAATTTTTTTTTTATATTTTTTTTTTAGTTTTTTTTTTTTTGGAACGTGACGTGCAGAAACTATCGTAGAGCTGACTGACACACTACTGACGGTGGCTTTTTAGACTGCGACCCAGACAAATGTCGCACAGAGATTTTTAGGATCAATCTATATACGTGACAGGTAGCAAATGACTTGGTTGTATTCTGTGACGTACAGAAAGTGTCACCTGGGCAGAATATATGGATTGGAGTGAGTGTGCTTAACTGTGACACACAGAAAGGTTACACGCAGCTGTGTGAAATGGATTTGTATCACTGAGCTAAACCAACAAAAAAACTAATTTTTTTAATATTTTTTTTTATATTTTTTTTTTGTTTTGTTTTTTTTGGAACGTGACGTGCAGAAACTATCGTAGAGCTGACTGACACCCTACTGATGGTGGCTATTTAGACTGCGACCCAGACAAATGTCGCACAGAGATTTTTAGGATCAATCTATATACGTGACAGGTAGCAACAGGGCTGTGGAGTCGGTAAGCCAAAGCCCCGACTCCAACTCCGACTCCGACTCCTCAATTTCCCCTCACCCCGACTCCGACTCCCGACTCCGACTCCGACTCCTACTCCCTCATACATGGAGCATGTTTAAGTGATAACTTTAAGCAAATTTGCATAAAATCAATAGTACAGATAAGTCATGACAAAAACAGTTTGTAATCTATCAGGCTTCTCTGGGTACAGCTCACTTAGGGCCTAATGAGAGGTGTAGCTAGAGGTTCAGCACATGGGGGGGCGAAACATACTTGAGTGGGCCCCCCACTTATTGGCTTCCCAAACGCATGTTTCCAACTTCACAGGCACATACTACTAGTTGTGGTTATAATACTGTATTAGCAAGATGACTGTATAAACTGCTAGATCATCTATGCTGTTAAGTACAGTACAATATACTTTCTACATACCCTAGTCTAAATACTGTACCACATAAGGCAGTAAAATATAGGATTAATAGGAGTAAAAAAGGGGACTCCTATGTTAAAGGAAACCTGTCCCCAGCTTTTACATCACTAAACTAACAGTCCCTTGCCCCCATCAGACTTCAGATCGGCTTAATGTGCCCCCATCAGACCTCAGATCAGCGTATTGTGCCCCCATCAGACCTCAGATCAGCGTATTGTACCCCCATCAGACCTCAGATCAGCAGAATGTGCCCCCATAAGACCTCAGATCAGCGTCTTGTGCCCCATCAGACCTCAGATCAGCAGAATGTGCCCCCATCAGACCTCAGATCAGCAGAATGTGCCCCCATCAGACCTCAGATCAGCAGACTGTTCCCCCATCAGCTATAAATATAGTTCTGGTGCTCACTTCTAGGGTTAGTATGGGTGGGTGCTCTATTCTTAGACCAGCCTATCAGGTCTAAAAATTGCAAACATATACTAAATAGGTAGAATAGGCACACCCTATCTGGATTTAGGTGGAAGAGACTCGAGAATGTACAACCATTAAAAATACAACAAATAATTTAATCACTTGGTGAAGGTGTATATATGCAATAAAACATAGAACATAAAATATAAAATATAGATCAAAAACCACATTGAGCATTGAATATATCGCTGGCGACTACAATGCTGTCCGCACTTGTGAACTCAGGCGGTCATGTTAACATTCAGTTGGAAATGAGCAATGGTATATATTGTGTAGTCACTTCGTTCCTACTATGGGATGTTAAACCAAAATGTAAGAACACCGGCACCTACCGTGGCGTCCCACGGGGGTGTCTTCCTGTAGCTTGCTTAAAATGTTTTACTCACTGTCTGTTGTGCTGAAGTGATGACCGACCATAGATCAATTTCTACAGTGAATGACCATCTCAAGGTGTACATACGCTGAGCGGTGGGTTCCACTAGTCCTCCCGATCTTCTCCTACCGGCGTACCACGTGTTGTAGTAGTCACGTGACCGGAATGTGGATGTTGATCTTGCAGAGTTATGTAGTGCAGAGTTTTCACTGTACAGCAAGGTTCAATTGGCCAGTGCTATCGATAAAGAGGGTGTCCCGTTATTGAGGCCAGACGCGTTTCGAAACAATCCTGTTTCTTCCTCAGTGGCTTTAAAACTGGACATCCCCCCCCTCCTCCTTTATATTGCCGACCTCAGTTGTTCCCAAATCCCGGATTGGATTATCCTCATTGACTTTGATTCAGCATGAATCTACCGGGTCGCCTTATTTAAACATATATGATCTAATGTAGATCCAGAGACGTTCTAAGTGGCCGGTCACATCATTATTTTATGTTATCATTACGCATTCAAAAAACACTTATTGGCCTTCCTGCGATTATATATGTTTTAAGTGCGGTTTTTATAATGATGCGTTTTCTATCCATAGTTTGCATCTTCATATAAGGGAATATCCCAATGATTCATTTTTTCAATATCTATAGTGGTTTAATATTAAACACATGATAAAAATATAAAACAATTGCAATCACAATATATTATAATACATTATAAGATAAGATATATGCCTCGAATATAACAAGATACATGGTACCAACATATATCTAATACCTCTTGAAGGACAAATATAGGGGAAGTGTATACTTATTTATGTGTGTAGAATTTCCATAGAAGGGGATAAATAGTAGTATATGAGGGTGTGTTCGTGGGCTTAAGCCTTCTCCCAAGAGGAGATCGGGGCACGTGTATATAATCGTGTCTCCGATGTCCTGTCGGGAGAAGGCTGCCCAGTCTCCTTCCACAAAGCCGACCCTCAAATCCCTGCATTTAGGGGTCTTCATATCTCTTTCAATCAAGAAAACCAAACAGTTCAAATTCAGAGTTCAAACCTGCTGGAATCATACTGTTGAACTCAAAGATCCTTTTGGTTTCTTGTCTAGACATCTTTCTTATATGTTCTCCTCCACGCCAATGTGGTTCTACTTTCTCTAGGGCCGCAAATTTTATACATTTTGGATTGCTCCCATGGACATCTATAAAGTGTCTTGATAATGAATGTTTCTCATATTTGTTTTTAATATTTGTAATATGTTCGGCGATTCTAGTTTTTAACATTCTCTTGGTACGGCCTATGTATTGTAGTTTACATCCGCATTCTATTATATAGATAACATTTGTTGTACTACAGGATAGAAACTCCTTTATCTTGTGTTTGTAATTAGACCCTGTAGAGGTTACTTCTGATGTTCTCTTTGGGAATGTTGTGTTCTTACAACAAATGCACTTTCCACACCGGAAAAAACCCTGTAGATCACACCATTCATGAATAGAGTTCTGTTTCCCTTTTTCATTTTTTATAGTAGGGGCCACTTTAAGTGATAGATTGGTTGCTCTAGTATATGTGAATGTGGGGCTCATAGGGATATAAGGACCTACAATTTTATCTTGTTTCAAGAAATGCCAATTCCTTTTTATTATTTTTTCCACCCTTTTGTAATCAGAATTGAATGGTAGGATCAATCTTATCCCATCTTTATTTTTTCCATCCCCATTCTTTTTTATGTTATTTTCAAAAAATGTCTTCCTATCCATCTTATGAACTTTATCTCTAGCTTATTTTATGGTTTGTATTGGATAATCCTTCACCAAGAACATTTTTTCCATTATTGTGGCTTCTGATTCATAGTCTTGTGGTTTAGTGCAATTTCTTTTTAGACGCTTAAACTGTCCTATAGGTACATTCAGTAGCCAGTTTGGTAGGTGACAACTTGAATGTAAAATAAAACTATTTTTACTAACTTCCTTATTGAACGATTTACAAAACCGTTTGTCACCTTCTACTGAGATGGACAGATCTAAGAACTCTACTCTTTCCTTACTGACATTATGTGTAAATATAAGGTTATTATCATTCTGGTTGATGTTCTCCAGAAACATCTCTAACTCCATGTGGGAACCTCTCCAGACGAATAGAACGTCGTCGATGTTCCCCCATCAGACCTCCGATCAGCAGAATGTGCCCCCATCAGACCTCAGATCATCAGAATGTGCCCCCATCAGACCTCAGATCGGCTTAATGTGCCCCCATCAGACTCCATAATGGAAGCGCTCACTTGTATTCGCCTGATTGTACTAAGGCCATCCCTGCTGGGCCCACCCAGAGGTATTGGGCCCAGAGCATCGCCTCCCCTGCCCCCCCTATCCCCCCAGTAGCTACGCCTCTGGGCCTGATGTATGAAAACTGTCTAGGTCTAAGACTTTTTTTGTTGCCCATAGCAACCAATCAGAGCTCCTCTTTCATTTCTCCAGAGCACTATATGAAATGAAAGGGGAGCTCTGATTGGTTGCTATGGGCAACAAAGAAACTTCTACACCTAGACAGTTTTCATACATAAGGCTCTAGGTGTTTTACATCAGCAGCAGATAGAAGCCATGAGAGCAGCTAACCTCTCCAAACATGAGCTCAGAGGAAACATAAAGCATACAGAGAGAACATGCACTGGACATAAAGGGCAGCACAGTCATCTCAACTAAAAGCCGAAATCCTGAGATCAGGAATAGAACAGACATTTATAGGACATTTCATAATTTTCACAAATTCTTATAAAAATATATTCAGCACTGAACTAAATGTACTAATTCATTATATATTTTAGGAGTCGGAGTCGGTCCATTTTATACCGACTCCGACTCCACCAAAATGGTGACCGTTTTTTTTAGTTTAGTTTTTTTTGGAACGTGACGTGCAGAAACTATCGTAGAACTGCCTGACACCCTACTGACGGTGGCTATTTAGACTGCGACCCAGACAAATGTCGCACAGAGATTTTTAGGATCAATCTATATACGTGACAGGTAGCAAATGACTTGGTTCTATTCTGTGACGTACAGAAAGTGTCACCTGGACAGAAAATAGTGAGTGTACTGAACTGTGACACACAGAATGGTTCCACACTGCTGTGTGCAATGGATTTGTATCACTGAGATATAACATAAAAAAAGGGGGTTATATATGGCGATAGCTGCACTACTAGTGCCAGCCAGCCAAGCCAGGAGACAAAAAAAAAAAATGTCTTCTAGCCCTTAGAAGGGCTGTTGGGTTCTTTCTGGGTGATTCTTGCCTAACAGAGAACTAAATGCAGGCCCTAACATTCTCCCTGAAAGGCAGCAGCTCTATCCCTAACGACATCCAGACGGCATCTGAGCCGAGCACCGCGGCCAGTCACTAGTATATTCCAGGGTCACCTGATCAGGCCAGCCAACCCCTTCTAGCGACATGTAAGGGCCCCACGTGATGCTGGGTGTACCGTAGAGTCTCCTGGCTTGTGATTGGCTGTGTTTATAGGCGCCAAAAAAACACGATGCGGAAGTTGCCATTTCCTCGAGCATGGCGAGATACTCGTCCGAGCAGCGAGCACTTACGAGTACCCTAATACTCGAACGAGCACCAAGCTTGGACGAGTATGCTCGCTCATCTCTACTTCTAGTGCAAATAATAAAGGGATGGCACAACATACAGACATAAGAATAGATGTTCCAGAATTGTTATTACATGGGGAATGCACGAAGCTATGAAAACAGGCATGTCAGGATTGGTGAAAGGTCCTCTTTAAGTTAAATATCACGGGGATTAACACTGTTAACTACACAGTGGTATTAACTACAGTATTTACTTTTGGAATAAAGTAATGCAATGTTTGCAGCAAATTGACTTTCAACTAGGCATGTAATATTACTTCTTCAACAATTAAATTATTGTACTAAAATGTCTGTGAAAAACAGTTTGATCTCTTATGCATCCGCTAACATGCATAGAACAAGGCAGGATTTGCAGTGAATTTTCTTTCAACTTCACAAGCAATATCACTTGTTTGTCAATACCATTTTGTACTAAAATACATGTGAAACACACGGTCTTATGCAGTAATGCCTCCGTTAACACAGAGAGAACAATCCAATATTTGTGGTGAATTGCCTGTCAACTAAGTGTGTAATATTACTTGTTCAACCATTAAATTATTGTTCTAAAATACTTATGAAAAACGCAGTCTGATCTCTGAGGCCTCCCATAAAATGGACAGAACAATACAATGTTTTTGGGTGAATTGTCTTTCAACTAGATGTATAATATGACTAGAGATGAGCGAGTAGTATTCGTCATACTCAATTTCGATCGAGTATAACGGCGATGACGCACTTAAAATTTGTTTCCCCTCCCACCTTCCCTGGCGCTTTTATTACACCAATCACTATGCAGGGGGGGTATGACAGGTCCTCGGAGTACGCTGGCATCGCGAGAACGGCGTCTACATGCATTGGCTGGAAAAACCATGTGACCTCGAATCATAAAAACTCAGTTCTTTCTGCTCGTTCGCATATGCTGCATGAACGTAGTCAGGGACAGAGGCCCGAGCAGGGAGAGACAGGCTTTAGCTGTATGAAAGTCAGACAGGACCCCAAAAGTATATAACAGAAGCTCAGAATATCGCATTTACCACCATATATACCGGCTACCAGCGGACAGGAGAGTGATTGACAGCCCTTATCAGGGCTACTATACTGCACGGTATATAGCTTATTCTAACTATATAAACTCTGCACAAAACGGCTGCTTTATTGAGGGATAGCTGCTGGAGTAGGGACAGAGAGAGGCATTAGTGGTGTATTAGCACCTATATACAAAACTATATTTGGCACTACTGTTGTGCGTTCTGTGTGCCAACAAAACCCTGTTATATACCTGGTGTGTATACGCACCATTTGTACTTCTGGCAGTATACAGCTGTATACGCCAAGTATTTTTCTAAAAAAAAAAAGTATATTTGGCACCACTGTTGTGCGTTCTGTGTGCCAGCAAAACCCTGTTAATATACCTGGTGCGTATAGGCATCTATTGAACTTCTAGCAGTATACGGCTGTATAGCCAAGTGTTCTCCTAAAAAATAAAGTATATTTGGCACCACTGTTGTGCGTTCTGTGTGCCAGCAAAACCCTGTTAATATACCTGGTGCGTATAGGCATCTATTGACCTTCTAGCAGTATACGGCTGTATAGCCAAGTGTTCTCCTAAAAAATAAAGTATATTTGGCACCACTGTTGTACGTTCTGTGTGCCAGCAAAACCCTGTTAATATACCAGGTGCGTATAGGCATCTATTGACCTTCTAGCAGTATACGGCTGTATAGCCAAGTGTTCTCCTAAAAAATAAAGTATATTTGGCACCACTGTTGTGCGTTCTGTGTGCCAGCAAAACCCTGTTAATATACCTGGTGCGTATAGGCATCTATTGACCTTCTGGCAGTATACGGCTGTATACGCCAAGTATTTTTCTAAAAAAAAAAGTATATTTGGCACCACTGTTGTGCGTTCTGTGTGCCAGCAAAACCCTGTTAATATACCTGGTGCGTATAGGCATCTATTGACTTCTGGCAGTATACGGCTGTATAGCCAAGTGTTCTCCTAAAAAATAAAATATATTTGGCACCACTGTTGTGGCGTTCTGTGTGCCAGCAAAACCCTGTTAATATACCTGGTGCGTATAGGCATCTATTGACCTTCTAGCAGTATACGGCTGTATAGCCAAGTGTTCTCCTAAAAAATAAAGTATATTTGGCACCACTGTTGTGCGTTCTGTGTGCCAGCAAAACCCTGTTAATATACCTGGTGCGTATAGGCATCTATTGACCTTCTGGCAGTATACGGCTGTATAGCCAAGTGTTCTCCTAAAAAATAAAGTATATTTGGCACCACTGTTGTGCGTTCTGTGTGCCAGCAAAACCCTGTTAATATACCTGGTGCGTATAGGCATCTATTGACCTTCTGGCAGTATACGGCTGTATAGCCAAGTGTTCTCCTAAAAAATAAAGTATATTTGGCACCACTGTTGTGCGTTCTGTGTGCCAGCAAAACCCTGTTAATATACCTGGTGCGTATAGGCATCTATTGACCTTCTGGCAGTATACGGCTGTATAGCCAAGTGTTCTCCTAAAAAATAAAGTATATTTGGCACCACTGTTGTGCGTTCTGTGTGCCAGCAAAACCCTGTTAATATACCTGGTGCGTATAGGCATCTATTGACCTTCTGGCAGTATACGGCTGTATAGCCAAGTGTTCTCCTAAAAAATAAAGTATATTTGGCACCACTGTTGTGCGTTCTGTGTGCCAGCAAAACCCTGTTAATATACCTGGTGCGTATAGGCATCTATTGACCTTCTGGCAGTATACGGCTGTATAGCCAAGTGTTCTCCTAAAAAATAAAGTATATTTGGCACCACTGTTGTGCGTTCTGTGTGCCAGCAAAACCCTGTTAATATACCTGGTGCGTATAGGCATCTATTGACCTTCTGGCAGTATACGGCTGTATAGCCAAGTGTTCTCCTAAAAAATAAAGTATATTTGGCACCACTGTTGTGCGTTCTGTGTGCCAGCAAAACCCTGTTAATATACCTGGTGCGTATAGGCATCTATTGACCTTCTAGCAGTATACGGCTGTATAGCCAAGTGTTCTCCTAAAAAATAAAGTATATTTGGCACCACTGTTGTGCGTTCTGTGTGCCAGCAAAACCCTGTTAATATACCTGGTGCGTATAGGCATCTATTGACCTTCTGGCAGTATACGGCTGTATAGCCAAGTGTTCTCCTAAAAAATAAAGTATATTTGGCACCACTGTTGTGCGTTCTGTGTGCCAGCAAAACCCTGTTAATATACCTGGTGCGTATAGGCATCTATTGACCTTCTGGCAGTATACGGCTGTATAGCCAAGTGTTCTCCTAAAAAATAAAGTATATTTGGCACCACTGTTGTGCGTTCTGTGTGCCAGCAAAACCCTGTTAATATACCTGGTGCGTATAGGCATCTATTGACCTTCTGGCAGTATACGGCTGTATACGCCAAGTATTTTTCTAAAAAATAAAGTATATTTGGCACCACTGTTGTGCGTTCTGTGTGCCAGCAAAACCCTGTTAATATACCTGGTGCGTATAGGCATCTATTGACCTTCTAGCAGTATACGGCTGTATAGCCAAGTGTTCTCCTAAAAAATAAAGTATATTTGGCACCACTGTTGTGCGTTCTGTGTGCCAGCAAAACCCTGTTAATATACCTGGTGCGTATAGGCATCTATTGACCTTCTGGCAGTATACGGCTGTATAGCCAAGTGTTCTCCTAAAAAATAAAGTATATTTGGCACCACTGTTGTGCGTTCTGTGTGCCAGCAAAACCCTGTTAATATACCTGGTGCGTATAGGCATCTATTGACCTTCTGGCAGTATACGGCTGTATAGCCAAGTGTTTCTCTAAAAAATAAAGTATATTTGGCACCACTGTTGTGCGTTCTGTGTGCCAGCAAAACCCTGTTAATATACCTGGTGCGTATAGGCATCTATTGACCTTCTAGCAGTATACGGCTGTATAGCCAAGTGTTCTCCTAAAAAATAAAGTATATTTGGCACCACTGTTGTGCGTTCTGTGTGCCAGCAAAACCCTGTTAATATACCTGGTGCGTATAGGCATCTATTGACCTTCTGGCAGTATACGGCTGTATAGCCAAGTGTTCTCCTAAAAAATAAAGTATATTTGGCACCACTGTTGTGCGTTCTGTGTGCCAGCAAAACCCTGTTAATATACCTGGTGCGTATAGGCATCTATTGACCTTCTGGCAGTATACGGCTGTATAGCCAAGTGTTCTCCTAAAAAATAAAGTATATTTGGCACCACTGTTGTGCGTTCTGTGTGCCAGCAAAACCCTGTTAATATACCTGGTGCGTATAGGCATCTATTGACCTTCTGGCAGTATACGGCTGTATAGCCAAGTGTTCTCCTAAAAAATAAAGTATATTTGGCACCACTGTTGTGCGTTCTGTGTGCCAGCAAAACCCTGTTAATATACCTGGTGCGTATAGGCATCTATTGACCTTCTGGCAGTATACGGCTGTATAGCCAAGTGTTCTCCTAAAAAATAAAGTATATTTGGCACCACTGTTGTGCGTTCTGTGTGCCAGCAAAACCCTGTTAATATACCTGGTGCGTATAGGCATCTATTGACCTTCTGGCAGTATACGGCTGTATAGCCAAGTGTTCTCCTAAAAAATAAAGTATATTTGGCACCACTGTTGTGCGTTCTGTGTGCCAGCAAAACCCTGTTAATATACCTGGTGCGTATAGGCATCTATTGACCTTCTGGCAGTATACGGCTGTATAGCCAAGTATTTTTCTAAAAAATAAAGTATATTTGGCACCACTGTTGTGCGTTCTGTGTGCCAGCAAAACCCTGTTAATATACCTGGTGCGTATAGGCATCTATTGACCTTCTGGCAGTATACGGCTGTATAGCCAAGTGTTCTCCTAAAAAATAAAGTATATTTGGCACCACTGTTGTGCGTTCTGTGTGCCAGCAAAACCCTGTTAATATACCTGGTGCGTATAGGCATCTATTGACCTTCTAGCAGTATACGGCTGTATAGCCAAGTGTTCTCCTAAAAAATAAAGTATATTTGGCACCACTGTTGTGCGTTCTGTGTGCCAGCAAAACCCTGTTAATATACCTGGTGCGTATAGGCATCTATTGACCTTCTGGCAGTATACGGCTGTATAGCCAAGTGTTCTCCTAAAAAATAAAGTATATTTGGCACCACTGTTGTGCGTTCTGTGTGCCAGCAAAACCCTGTTAATATACCTGGTGCGTATAGGCATCTATTGACCTTCTGGCAGTATACGGCTGTATAGCCAAGTGTTCTCCTAAAAAATAAAGTATATTTGGCACCACTGTTGTGCGTTCTGTGTGCCAGCAAAACCCTGTTAATATACCTGGTGCGTATAGGCATCTATTGACCTTCTAGCAGTATACGGCTGTATAGCCAAGTGTTCTCCTAAAAAATAAAGTATATTTGGCACCACTGTTGTGCGTTCTGTGTGCCAGCAAAACCCTGTTAATATACCTGGTGCGTATAGGCATCTATTGACCTTCTGGCAGTATACGGCTGTATAGCCAAGTGTTCTCCTAAAAAATAAAGTATATTTGGCACCACTGTTGTGCGTTCTGTGTGCCAGCAAAACCCTGTTAATATACCTGGTGCGTATAGGCATCTATTGACCTTCTGGCAGTATACGGCTGTATAGCCAAGTGTTCTCCTAAAAAATAAAGTATATTTGGCACCACTGTTGTGCGTTCTGTGTGCCAGCAAAACCCTGTTAATATACCTGGTGCGTATAGGCATCTATTGACCTTCTAGCAGTATACGGCTGTATAGCCAAGTGTTCTCCTAAAAAATAAAGTATATTTGGCACCACTGTTGTGCGTTCTGTGTGCCAGCAAAACCCTGTTAATATACCTGGTGCGTATAGGCATCTATTGACCTTCTAGCAGTATACGGCTGTATAGCCAAGTGTTCTCCTAAAAAATAAAGTATATTTGGCACCACTGTTGTGCGTTCTGTGTGCCAGCAAAACCCTGTTAATATACCTGGTGCGTATAGGCATCTATTGACCTTCTGGCAGTATACGGCTGTATAGCCAAGTGTTCTCCTAAAAAATAAAGTATATTTGGCACCACTGTTGTGCGTTCTGTGTGCCAGCAAAACCCTGTTAATATACCTGGTGCGTATAGGCATCTATTGACCTTCTGGCAGTATACGGCTGTATAGCCAAGTGTTCTCCTAAAAAATAAAGTATATTTGGCACCACTGTTGTGCGTTCTGTGTGCCAGCAAAACCCTGTTAATATACCTGGTGCGTATAGGCATCTATTGACCTTCTGGCAGTATACGGCTGTATAGCCAAGTGTTCTCCTAAAAAATAAAGTATATTTGGCACCACTGTTGTGCGTTCTGTGTGCCAGCAAAACCCTGTTAATATACCTGGTGCGTATAGGCATCTATTGACCTTCTGGCAGTATACGGCTGTATAGCCAAGTGTTCTCCTAAAAAATAAAGTATATTTGGCACCACTGTTGTGCGTTCTGTGTGCCAGCAAAACCCTGTTAATATACCTGGTGCGTATAGGCATCTATTGACCTTCTAGCAGTATACGGCTGTATAGCCAAGTGTTCTCCTAAAAAATAAAGTATATTTGGCACCACTGTTGTGCGTTCTGTGTGCCAGCAAAACCCTGTTAATATACCTGGTGCGTATAGGCATCTATTGACCTTCTGGCAGTATACGGCTGTATAGCCAAGTGTTCTCCTAAAAAATAAAGTATATTTGGCACCACTGTTGTGCGTTCTGTGTGCCAGCAAAACCCTGTTAATATACCTGGTGCGTATAGGCATCTATTGACCTTCTAGCAGTATACGGCTGTATAGCCAAGTGTTCTCCTAAAAAATAAAGTATATTTGGCACCACTGTTGTGCGTTCTGTGTGCCAGCAAAACCCTGTTAATATACCTGGTGCGTATAGGCATCTATTGACCTTCTGGCAGTATACGGCTGTATAGCCAAGTGTTCTCCTAAAAAATAAAGTATATTTGGCACCACTGTTGTGCGTTCTGTGTGCCAGCAAAACCCTGTTAATATACCTGGTGCGTATAGGCATCTATTGACCTTCTAGCAGTATACGGCTGTATAGCCAAGTGTTCTCCTAAAAAATAAAGTATATTTGGCACCACTGTTGTGCGTTCTGTGTGCCAGCAAAACCCTGTTAATATACCTGGTGCGTATAGGCATCTATTGACCTTCTGCAGTATACGGCTGTATAGCCAAGTGTTCTCCTAAAAAATAAAGTATATTTGGCACCACTGTTGTGCGTTCTGTGTGCCAGCAAACCCTGTTAATATACCTGGTGCGTATAGGCATCTATTGACCTTCTAGCAGTATACGGCTGTATAGCCAAGTGTTCTCCTAAAAAATAAAGTATATTTGGCACCACTGTTGTGCGTTCTGTGTGCCAGCAAAACCCTGTTAATATACCTGGTGCGTATAGGCATCTATTGACCTTCTAGCAGTATACGGCTGTATAGCCAAGTGTTCTCCTAAAAAAATAAAGTATATTTGGCACCACTGTTGTGCGTTCTGTGTGCCAGCAAAACTCTGTTAATATACCTGGTGCGTATAGGC
>ONZH01029451.1:0-49781 GCA_900303285.1 Rhinella marina | reverse complement strand
AAAAAAAAAATCCTGCCCCCATGGGGGAGACCGAAGGACGGATTGTCCTTTGGCCAGACTCTCCTTGAGATATCCCTCATAGCCTGTCGCTCTGGTGTAGAAGAGAAATATGCGACCCTTAGGATACTTGACCCTCAATTATTCAATAGTGCAGTAACTGCGGTGGGGGGAGAAATCTGTTTCAGACATAGTAAATCATCAACAAAATCCCCAATATACTCAGGTAGGCCTGATTTGCTGGTATGGGCCTAACTGAAGAACAGATTTCCACAATTATTACAACCGGTCCCCCTCTCAATTCACCAGTCGACCAGTTAATTGCGGGTTATGACTCTGTAACAGGGTAACCCAAGCACAGGCGCGGGCAAATTTTTCAAAAGAAGGAACAGTTTCAACGTGGTGAATACCACAATAAGAGTAACCTCAGGAGTACCAAACTCAGCTCCACCGCTGTTAAGGGGGGTGGAGTCTAAGCTATAATTGGAATGGTCTCCCCTAAGGGGAATCAAAGGAATACCCAAGGATTGAACAAATTCAAAATCAATAAAATTGCATGCAGACCCTGAGTCAATGAAATGCCCATCCAGAACTCCTGGACTGACCGAAAGAAATAGTACAGTAACAACCTTTCCTCCTTACCACCGTAGGAAGTACCTTAACACTTGCGGCAGACCTCTTGGAAGGAGAAGTTTGGACATTGTTGCCGCCAATGGGTCCTTGTCCACAGTAGAAGCAGACCCCCTGTTTACCCTCTGCTCCTCAAGTGACTCCAAGTTGCATGGGTTCTCCGGGGTTTGCCAGGAGATGCAGTCTGAAAGGAAGAATCCGGGGAAACGACCACGTAAAGGGGTCAAGCTTTCAGTCCGTCCTCCCTAACACGTCTGTCAAGTCAATGGCTAAGTCATAGACTCTTCTAGGGACAACGGAGTGGGGTAACTAACCAGAGATCCTTAAGCTGATCAGAGAGTCCCCCCTAAACTGGCTCTCAATGCAGGATCATTCCCAGTTTGGTCGAAATACCATTTCCTAAATTCGCACAATATCCTCCACTGGATGGTTCCCTGTCGCATGTTCCTTAACTGCGTCTCCGCTACCGTGGCTAGGTCAGGTTCCTCTACAGGAGTCCTAGAGCCCGAAAAAAGGCCCCACAGACTGTGACAAGAGCGTCAGGGCAAGGAAAAGCCCACTCCTGTGGGTCACCTGCAGCGGGAGATAATAATTTTAACTTGCTGCGGTTCGCCCCGAGGAGTTTGGGCGCAACTCAAATAAAGCTTACAGCTTCCCTTAAAGGCGCGGAAAGCCTACGACCCCGAAAAACAGTTGGGGAGCTTTACTGAGGTTCCAAGGTGGTATTGGGACCTCAGCAACAGCCACAGGGGGTAAAGCTGTTGCCATGCTGCTGGAGCCTTTCCGCCAGTCCGGACAATTTGGTGATATTTGGACCTGGTCGTCAGTTCGCAACGGCTCCATAAAAATTTTTGGGCCTGTTATTCTGTACGAACGGAACACTGGGATAAGGTGCGCCATGACTTATCCCACAACTGTCCCTGCCTACTTGGCCTACCCTAGGCTAACGGTCCTAGGGGACAACTGGACGACAAATCCCTACCTGTATAAGTGAGGGATTGGGAACGGAAGGACAAAGAAACACAGCACGAACCAAACACAATAACGATAGTCAGCTAAGCAAGGTCAAACCGGGAGCGTACGTCAGGAGCCGAGGATTAGCAGAATCGAGGTCGGTCACAAGCAATGGTCTGGATACAAGCAAGGTCACAAGTCAATAATGCACAGCACTGCAAAGAAAGGACTTCATAACAGGCAACTAGCCCTGGCAGTTGCCATCTTTAAATAGCCCACCTCTAGTCATGTGACGGCGCGTCACATGACCTGTGATGCAAACAGGGGCGTCGACCCGAATTCAAAAAACAATGACAATTAGCCATGTGTGTGTCAGCACCACATGGCTCAAATAACAAGTGCAAACACCAACATAAACAATAGAGTGTGATCAGCACCACATGGCTGCCTCCTAAGTAATGCTAGGGGGCGGGGAGGACGCCGGCCGCACGACCCAGAAGTGCGCCGGGTCCTCTGCACCTGATCACCATGGCGACGAGAACGCTCCCCACGTCCCGCCGCCTGCCAGCAGAGGAGGCCGGTGGCGCGCACAGAGGGAGCGCCCGCTGGTCAGTCTGAGTGGGGTAGAGACAATCTCACATCCTGTAGGGATGAAGGAGGTCTGGAGTGTTGGGGAGTAGTAGCCAGTATGTAGTATTTTGAACTGAATTCTCTGCAATGGGAGCCCGGGAAGGGATAAGGGGGAGGGAGCAAGGGAGAGGAAGCAGTAACAGGGGAGAGCAGAGGAGTAACAGGGAGAGCAGAGGATTAACAGGGGGAGAGGCAGAAGTAAAGGGGGAGAGGCAGAGGAGTAACGGGGAGAGAGGCAGAGGAGTAACAGGAGAGGAGTAACAGGAGGAGTAAGTGGCAGAGAGAGTAACAGGAGAGGAGAGGAGCAGAGCGAGTAACAGGGGGAGAGGCCAGAGGAGTAACGGGGAGGAGAGGCAGAGGAGTAACAGGGAGGGGGAGAGAGGCAGAGGGTAACAGGGGGAGAGCAGAGGAATACAGGGGGAGAGGCAGAGGAGTAACAGGAGAGGCAGAGGAGAACAGGGGGAGAGGCAGAGGAGTAAAGAGGCATGTAACAGGGGGAGAGGCAGAACATGGGGAGGAGACGGCAGAGGAGTAACAGGGGAGAGGCAAGGGAGTAACAGGGAGAGGCAGAGGATAAACAGGGGGAAGGCAGAGAGTAACAGGGGGAGAGGGAGGCAGAGGAGTAACGGAGGGAGACAGAGGAGTAACAGGGGGAGAGGCAGGAGGAGTAACGAGGGAGGGAAGAGGCAGAGGAGTAACAGGGGAGAGCAGAGCAGAAGGGAGTAACAGGGGGAGGAGACAGTAGGAGCTAACAGGGGGAGAGGCAGAGGAGTAACGATTGGAGAAGTGGCAGAGGAGTAACAGGGGGAGAGGCAGAGGAGTAACACGGGAGAGGGTCAAAGGAGAACGGGGAGGAGAGGCAGAGGAGTAACAGGTGAGAAGGCAGAGGAGTAACAGGGGGAGAGGCAGAGGAGATCTGGGTGGAGAGAGGAGAAGAGAAGTAACGGGGAGAAGAGCATGAGAGCAGTCAGGAGGAGACGGAGGAGCAGGAGACAACAAGAGGAGGGAGGAGCAGAGGAGTAACAGGAGGAGAGGCAGAGGAGAAAACAGAGGGAGAGCAGAGGAGGAGGAGAGCAGCAAGCAGAGGAGTAGATTACGGGCGCCCCAGGCCCAGAGGGGTAATTTGCAGAGTCTAGGAGGGAGAGATCGAGGGTGTGTACTAGCATGTTTGTCAACTCCTGGTTGAGGAATGCGCTGATGTGGAAGATATTTTTGAGTTGGAGGCGGCAGGTGGTAGAAAGGGTTGGATGTGCGGTCTGAAGGAGAGGGCAGAATCCAAGGTCACTCCAAGGCAGCGGACCTGTTTGACTGGGGAGAGTGAGCAGCTGCTGATCGTGATAGACAGGTCTGTTGGGGGGGTTGTGCCAGAATGGGGAAAAATGATAAATTCTGTTATATCCATGTAAAGTTTTAGAAAGTGAGAGGATAAGAAAGAGGATATGGAGGATAGGCATTGTGGGATTCTGGATAGTAAGGGGGTGATGTCTGGACCAAAAAGATAGATTTGTGTGCTGTCAACATTAATATTCATATAATTTATAGTAGTAATAATTATACTATTTGTAGCAGGTATTTATATAATTTATAGCTGTATTATTTATATAATTTATAGTAGTATTATTTCTACAGGTTATACAGGTTATTATGTATTAATGTCATTTATAGCAGTGTTATTTATATAATTTATAGAAGTATTATTTATGTTCTTTGTGGTAGTTTTGTGTGTATCTCTATGCAGCATTATGTACGATATGTATGACATGGTGGCATTTTTTGGAAGTTTCAATATTACTTTAATAATCAATTGCTTCAATAGTTTCAATATTACTTCCAATGATTACCATGTATAGCACCACACATATTGCGGAGGCATGTTATATTTATTACCTCTTTAGCCATGCTGAGTTATGATTTTCTGAGCGAAGAATGGATTTTACCTCCTCGACCTCACTGATCCATTGCAACTGGAAACTTGCCATCAGGAATCACCCTCTGAAACTAAAAGGGGAAACTAAAAGGAAATCCCACTGAAAAGTCTTACAAAAACCTCAAGGTTGGGAATGTTTCAGATCCCCTGCCTTGTCCATCACGTTCCATACTTTGTTGCTGCTGCTCCTGAAAAGGGGATAACCTTTGCACCTCTTGTTCAGGACAAACCACTGTTTCTTCAGATACTACTGCATGTGTGCACAGACATGGGCAGGCATCTGTCATGTTAAGGCAGGCATGGCCAACCTGCGGCTCTCCAGCTGTTGTAAAACTACAATTCCCACCATGCCCTGCTGTAGGCTGATAGCTGAAGGCAGTCCGGGCATGCTGGGAGTTGTAGTTTTGTAACAGCTGGAGAGCCTCAGGTTGGCCATCCCTGTGTTAAGGCATCATTTTTGGATGCTTGATCTAAACAAGCCTCTGTTTCTTCCAATACTACTGTGTTTGTGCGCCTGCCCCCAATAAAGGACAATT
This sequence comes from Rhinella marina, assembly GCA_900303285.1. Classification (NCBI taxonomy): domain Eukaryota; kingdom Metazoa; phylum Chordata; class Amphibia; order Anura; family Bufonidae; genus Rhinella; species Rhinella marina. Next base: position 45,107 of record ONZH01029451.1, on the reverse strand, counting down.
TTTTAAAACTTTTTTATTCAAGAACCATAACACATGTGACGGCGTGGTGTATTTTTAACCTCTTGGCACATTTGGACGTAACTGTACTTCCAAAATGCAAGTAAGTTGCGGCATTTGGACGAACAGTTACGTCCAAACTGCTTACCAGGACTGTGACACTATAAAGTGTCACAGCCCCGGAGTCTCCGCTCTCCTGGAGAGCAGAGACCTCGGGGAAGCCGGCAAGGGACCAATCAGAGTGGTCCCTTGCCGGCAAGCGCTCCGATTGGTTAGTCTCTGCAGACTAACCAATCAGTGCGCTCCATTTAGAAAAAAAGCCGGTTTCAGGAAGTGATCTCCATGCTGAATCGATTACATATTAGCAAACCAATTCTAAACTAATTGAATTTATTAAGAATTTTCCAAACATTTATTTCCAAATGAAGCCAAGGTTTCGGGCATTCAATTCTTGTAATTAACTCAGAATGGTGCACACACCCCTTTACATATCAAATTCAGTACAGTAGGGAAGAAAATAAGTGTACAAAAAGTGTATTTTCCAGCCAAGGTTTCGGTTATTCAAGTCAGGGCCTGATCAGCCGTAGTGTAACACTGATACAGTGCATTGCCATAGATGACTATTGCAATGCACTGTGTAGCCATCAAGCCCACTGGATCTTCAAGATCCAAATGGGTCTTGATAAATTTAAAAAAAAAATTTAAAAAGAAAGTAAAAAAAAAGTGTAAAAAGAAAGTAAAAAAAAGTAAAAAAAAATAGTTTTAAAAAAAAAGTTTAAAAAAGCACCCTTTTCCCCCAAATGAAGTAAAAAAAAAGTATACATATTAGGTATCGCCGCGTCCATATCGACCGGCTCTATAAAAGCATCACATGGTCCACCCCGCCAGGTGTACGCAAAAATTAAAAAAAAAAAAAAGCTATACCAAAACAGCCATTTTTTTTTGTCAGCTTGCCTCACAAAAAGTGTAATAGCAGGCGATCAAAAAGGCGTATTTACCCCAAAATTGTATCACTCAAACCGACATCTTGTCCTGCAAAAAATGAGCCCCTACCTGAGACAATCGCCCAAAAAATACAAAAACTACAGCTCTCTGACTATGGAGACACTAAAACATGATTTTTTTTTTTCTAAAATGATATTATTGTGTAAAACTTAAATAAATAAAAATAAGTATACATGTTAGGTATCACCACATTCATAACAACCTGCTCTACAAAAATATCGCATGATCTCTCCCCTCAGGTGAACACTGTAAAAAAAAAAAAACTGTCTAAAAAAAGCCATTTTTTGTCACATTTCATCACAAAAAATGTAATACCAAGCGATCCAAAAAGCGTATGCCCCCAAAAATAGTACCAATCTAACCGTCATCTCATCCCACAAAAAATGAGCCCCTAACTGAGACAATCGTCCAAAAAATAAAAAAAACTACAGCTCTCTGACTATGGAGACACTAACACGTGATTTTTTTTGTGCTTCAAAAATATTGTGTAAAACTTAAATAAATAAAAAAGTATACATATTAGATATTGCCGCGTCCGTAACGACCTGCTCTATAAAAATATCACACGATCTAACCTGTCAGATGAATGTTGTAAATAACAAAAAATAAAAACAATGCCAAAACTGCTAGTTTTTGTTACCTTGCCTCACAAAAAGTGTAATATAGAGCTACCAAAAATCATAGGTACCCTAAAATAGCACTAACAAAACTGCCAACTTATCCCGTAGTTTCCAAAATGGGGTCAGTTTTTTGGAGTTTCCTACTCTAGGGGTGCATCAAATGTGACATGGCAAATTAAAATTTTTCCAGTGAAATCTGCCCTGGCGTTCCTTTCCTTCTGCACCCTGCCGTGTGCCTGTACAGCAGTTTACAATCACAAATAGGGCATTTCTGTAAACTACAGAATCAGGAGTAATAATTATTGAGTTTTGTTTGGCAGTTAACCCTTGCTTTATTCTCGGAATAAAATGATTTATATCTGCCAAAAAAGTGAAATTCGGAAATTTTGGCTACATTTTCCTTTATTTCTTGCAGAACAGCTAAAGGGTTAATAACGTTTGTAAAATCAGTTTTGAATACCTTGAGGGGTGTAGTTTCTAAAATGGGGTCATGGGTGGTTTCTATGATGGAAGCCTCACAAAGTGACTTCATACCTGAACTGGTCCTTAAAAAGTGGGTTTTGGAAATTGTGTGAAAAATTTCAAGATTTGCTTCTAAATTTCTAAGCCTTCTAACGTTCCCAAAAAATAAAATGTAATTTTCAAAGTGATCCAAACCTGAAGTAGACATATGGGGAATGTAAAGTCATAACTATTTTTGGAGGTATTACTATGTATTTTAAAAGTAGAGAAATTGACATTTGGAAATTTTTCTAAATTTTTGGTAAATTTGGTATTTTTTTATAAATAAGAATGAAATATTTTGACTCAAATTTGCCACTGTCGTGAAGTACAATATGTGACGAGAAAACCATCTCAGAATGGCCTGGATAAGTAAAAGCGTTCTAAAGTTATCACCACATAAAGTGAGACATGTCAGATTTGCTAAAAATGTCAGGGTCCTTAAGGCCAAAACAACCTGCAGCATCAAGGGGTTAAACATGCTGTTTGTTAACACCATCAACCGTACATTTATCTATAGCTATGTACGTCAGGGTGAGCATGATATTTATTATTGCTATGGGTCCTAGGTGATCTCAGAATCTCATATACCAATTGGAGCAGTATGGATTTGAGTATAATCAATTCAAACTTGAACTGAATTTTCTGAACAATTTGTTAGAATTGGACCCAAAACAAAATTCAAGAAATGTATCTCTCTTATATATAAACTATATGATATGATATAACGATATTCGTATTGCCGGATTACTCTCAGCCCCTCTTCTATCTTATTGTCTGTAGCAGACGTTTGCCTGGAAACATTAAAAGTGAAACATCAGAAAAGCTTTTCATGGATGTGTAGACTTTGGACAACCTGTGTTCCGTTGCCAGGTCAATAGTATCAGAGATCTCTGGGGGTCCTGCCGGTTGGACAGGGGAACCATCTGCTGGCTGCTTGTTTCCATTGTGTAGCTGCAGGATAAAAAGAGGAATTACACAGAGCAGCAATTAGTGTGTGGGTGGAAAATTAGCAGTCAGTGTTACTGCTTTACTACCTGGCTTCTTTTAGTTTAACCCCTTCGCGACCAGCGCCGTACATGTACGGCGCTGGGCGATGCGGGCACATGGCGCCCGCTCGCGGGTGCGGCGGGGCGTCATGGCCGGCAGTCTCTGCTGTTTCTAACAGCAGAGACTTGCGCTACCTACCACATCGGCGGCGTCTTCCGGGTTGCTAGATGCCGTGATCACACGTGATCACGGCATCTAGTTGCGTCTAAACCGGAAGCGTTCGCTTCCGGTGGTGTACAGACACCCCGTGTGACCAATCGGGGTGTCTGTACACCCATATGAAAACTGTAATCCTCTGCTGGTGAGGATTACAGTTTTCAAACTGCAATTCTTATTCTGGCCACTAGATGGCAGGCCAGGATAAGAAATGAGCAATTGATGGTTTTCTGAGCCTATAAAACCCAAGAATTGCTCATAAAGAAAAAAAAAAAAAGCCACAATTTATAAGCCCATATTTGAGCTTTCTATATAGTAAAAAAAAATTAAAAAAAAATGTTAAAAAATATATAAAAAATAAAAAAGATGTAAAAGTTCAAATCACCCCCCTTTCCGTATAAGTAAAAAATAAATACCTAAATAACAATAAATATAGACATCATGGGGTATCACCGTGACCGAAAACGCCTGTACTTTTAAAATATAAAAAAAAAAAAATTCCAATACGGCGAATTGTGTGGCGGAAAAAGCGTCCAAATGGCGATTTGCCGTTTTTTGTCGCTTTTTTTTCTAAAAAAATTAAATAAAAGTGATCAAAAAAGTCATACACACCCCCAGAATGGTATCAATAAAAACTTCAGATCGTCCCGCAAAAAATGAGCCCCCATACAGCTCTGTACACATAAATACCAAAAGTTATAGGGGTCAAGATTTGACAAGGAAAAAAAAAAAAAAAAAAGGGCAACTTTCTAATTACGTTATCACTATGAAAACGCAGGAAAAACTATACATATTAGGTATTGCCGGATTCGTACTGACCAGTAGAATGAAAGTACGGATCAGTTTTAATGCACATCGAACGCTGTAAATAAGAAACCCGTAGAACTGTAGCGGAATAGCGTTTTCTTTGCAATTTCACCCGGTTTGGAATTTTTTTCCCGCTTCCCACTACACTGTAGCAATATTAAATGGTGGCGTTGGAAAGTACAACTTGTCCCGCAAAAAACAAGCCCTCATACAGCTATGTTGAACAGAAAAATAAAAGAGTTATGGCTGTTTGAAGGCAGGGAGCGCAAAACGAAAATGCAGAACCGAAAAAAAAGCTCCCGGTCCGTGAAAGGGTTAAAGGGGTTATCCCAATCTCTCAACCCCCCCCCCCCACATGTGCCCGGCCCTTCACCAGTAATATACAGTGCCTTGCGAAAGTATTCAACCCCCTGGAACTTTTCAACCTTTTGCCACATTTCAGGCTTCAAACAAAAAGATAGAACATTTTACATTTTTGGTGAAGAATCAACAACAAGTGGTCACAATTGTGAAGTGGAAGGAAATTTATTGGATCATTTAAACTTTTTTTGTAATAATAAAACTGAAAAGTTGTTCGTGCAAAATTATTTGTCTCATTTCCTTTCAGTCCAGAAGTTGATCTCTGATCTCTGAATGATCCAATGTCGTCCTAAATGACTGATGAAGATACATAGAATCCACCTGTGTGTAATCAAGTCTCGTATAAATGCACCTGCTCTGTGATAGTCTCAGGGTTCTGCATCATGAAGACCAAGGAACACACCAGGCAGGTCCTGATACTGTTGTGGAGAAGTTTAAAGCCGGATTTGGAGACCAAAAGATTTCCCAAGCTTTAAACATCCCAAGGAGCCCTGTGCAAGCGTCATATTGTACTGGAAGGAGTATCAGACCACTGCAAATCTACCAAGACCCGGCCATCCCTCTAAACAAGGAGAAGACTGATCAGAGATGGAGCCAAGAGGCCCATGATCACTCTGGATGAACTGATCTACAGCTGAGGTGGGAGACTCTGTCCACAGGACAACAATCAGTCCAACACTTCACAAATCTGTCCTTTATGGAAGAGCGGCAAGAAGAAAGACATTTCTCACAGATATCCATAAAAAGTCACCTGGGAGACACCAAACATGTGGAAGAAGGGGCTCTGCTCAGAGGAAACCAAAATCCAACTTTTTGGAAACAATGCAAAACGATATGTTTGGTGTAAAATCAACACAGCTCATCCCCCTGAACACACCATCCCCACTGTCAGACATGGTGGGGGCAGCATCATGGTTTGGGCTTTTCATCAGCAGGGACAGGGAAGATGATGGATGGAGCCAAATACAGGACCATTCTGGATGAAAAGACCTGAGACTAGGACGGAGATTTATCTTCCAACAAGACAATGATCCCAAACATAAAGCAAAATCTACAATGGAATGGTTCAAAAATAAAGGTCTCCAGGTCTTAGAACGGCCGAGTCACAGTCCAGACCTGAATCCAATGGAGAAGATGTGGAAAGAGCTGAAAACTGCTGTTCACAAACGTCTCCATCCAACCTCAAAGAGGAAGAACGGGCAAGAATGTCATCTCTAGATGTGAGAACTGATAGAGACATCCCCCAAGAGACCGCAGCTGGAATCGCAGCAAAGTATTAATGCAAGGGGGACGAATAATTTTGCACGCCCCACTTTTCAGTTTTATTATTACAAAAAAAGTTTAAATGATCCAATAAATTTCCTTCCACTTCACAATTGTGACCACTTGTTGTGATTCTTCACCAAAAATGTAAAATGTTCTATCTTTTTGTTTGAAGCCTGAAATGTGGCATAAGGTTGAAAAGTTCCAGGGGGCCCAATACTTTCGCAAGGCACTGTACTTACCTGGCTCGCCGCTCCTGGTCCTCGCACCGCCGCTGTTGCTTCTCTCTGCACATGGATGAAAACATCTGGCGTCGGGGGGAAGAGGGGGGAGCAGCCAATGGCAGACGGGACAAGCCTCCCTAGCATCACGGGTGACGCTAGGGAGGCTTGTCCCCGCCCCCACCTGCCATTGGCTGCTCCCCTCGACACAGAATGTTTTCATCTGTGTGCAGGGAGAAGCAGTGGCGGTGGTGCAGCGACCATGAGCGGCGCGGGGAGCGGGGTAAGTATACTACCTGTAAGGGGCCTGGCACACATGGGGGGGGGTTTGAGAAATTGGACAAAATGTTGCCTTAAAAACCTTAAAAATGCCCCCCCTCCAAATACCCTGGCCTCTTACACAGACTGTACCTACCTCGCTCCCTGACACCTGTGCTGGTTCTGATGCCGGCACGGCCGCCGCTGAATCTCCCTGTCGCGCGGACCAAAACATAAGACCACGGGGGACGGGGGAGGAGCCAATAGCAGGCCGCGACGGGAACGAACCTCTCTAGCGTCACTCACAATGCTAAGAAGGCTCATCCCCATCGCGGCCTGCTATTTGACACTCCTCCTCCCCCATCGTCAGATGTTTTGAGCCACACAACGGGGAGATGCGGTATTGCGGGTGTTGGGGGAGAGGTAAATACAATCTGTGTGAGGGGCCCGGGCATTTGGGGGGTGGAGGCATTTTTGTGGTTGGAGAACTCCTTTAACCCTCCAGTCCAATAATGATTATTTTAATCTGTTCAGAGTACCCAAACACTGCATATCCTCCCCCCAATACCTGTTTTATATGTCAGCACTTTCCTTCCCCCGTATCATGGCCTCCTGAGGGATGTTTACATGCAGAACTTCCTGTTTTCATCTACTTCCTTCTATTATGAGATGAAAGAACCCTTATAAATTGTCTCAACCTGGAACCTGAGCCCTTCTTTACCAACTCAGGTGAAATATACGGATGGAGCAGCATTGAATTTCTACATGGTCATAAACCAGAGATGAGCAAATCGATTCTTTAGAATTAAAATTCGACCTGAATTATTATTTTTTTTTTAAATCTGATTGAGAATTTCTTGAGTTTTGTTTGGGTAGAATTTTGTGTGAGAGAGAAGGATTGTCCAGACATTTAATGCCCGTTGGTTCAGGTAGAATCAAAGGGCATTAAATGGCCGGACGCAGTTGGCTAGTACATAAATTGATTTTTTTGGCCAATTTGGACAAATTGTACAGAAACAAATTTACGTGAATTCGCTCATCTCTAGAAAAAGTTGAGAGAGCTGGATCGGTGTACCTGGTACATAGTGATATGGACAAAATCATCTCTGTTACATTTGTACAATGCACTTGCTCTTTCAACACAGAGATCACTGCAACAATTGTCCCATGAATTGTCTGTTCTTCCTCTTTTAGGAATGTTCTACATGTCTGGGGAAATATGGACGATTCAAAGGCCCATTCTGTAGATCATCAGTCGTAATAAGTCAGAGCAGCTAGACTTGAAGACGTTTTGGTAGTCATCTTATTCTAATTGAGAAAACGAGTGGATTCCTTGTTAAAGTCCAGTTGACTTATTACTGCTGATATACCATGACCTGGATGACGACCTTCACAGACCTTCTGCAGATCACTTTATCCATTTCATCAAAGCTCTGATTTATTAGTAATTTCTGAGACTTGATGAAGTCATTTTAAAACAGGAGCTGAAACGTTGTGAGTCCACAGGTCATCATCTCCACCGGCTCAGACTCATTTCTTGCCCTTAATGATCAGAGTGAAAAGAATATTGTGCCTACTTTAAAAACATGGATCTATTCCACCTGGCAATCTTCCCCTCTCTCCTTATTTCCATGTGATTAGAAACATTTCATATTAATATTATGGTTTTCATGTACCGTCCACCTATCTTATTCTCCTCAGTGGGTCAAGGGCTTTCACCTAAGTCTTTCAGATGTCTGTCATTGTCTCTAACCTTCTTGTAGTTGGGTAAAAAGCCCTCCAGAGTTTTACGATTCCGGCCCACTTCATCTCCCCCCCAGAGTAATCATGTATCCTCTATCCACAGGCCAGGTTCACTTTAGCGCCAATGGAAGGTAAAACATCTATAGGGGCTCATTTACACCTGACTGATTACACAGGCCGATGAATAAAGAATGTGAGAGGAATGATCGCCTGCGCAGTCGTTCCTCCCAATTCTGTTCTATTCATTATTGGCAGCACATCCCCAATTACCCAGGAAGGTGAGCTGCCGACAATCGAGGATCTTTCATCCAGAAGAGTTTTCGATCACCTGATGAGCGAGCATTTTCTTGTTCATCAGCTGATCGGCTGCTCGATTATATGAGCCAATTATCGTCTCATATAATGCACTGACAGGTGTAAAAGGGCAGGAACCGGAAGATGGAGGCAGAGGGGGAGGGCGGCCTGGAGCAGGCGAGCATAACTCTTCGGTTTCAGGGGCCACGCAGCAGAAACTTGTTAAATGACATTTTTACAGGAAAAGTGGCGACTTTCCTTCCTGCCTCCTATTCATAAATCAGCACTTTCCTTCCCTGAGCTCCCTGGTTATTACCACCTCCTGCCAGTTACAGGCGCCATACAAGAACCAGTAAGCATTTTCCCTTACTACTGGGGAAAGCGCTTATTGGTTAACACTAGAGATGAGCGAACCTGCTCGTAACGAGCGGTTCAATGCTCAGATCCCCTGCGCTCCCCTGCCCGCAGCCATCCGGATCCCTCCTCACCCGACTGTAAGTCAATGGGGATGGATCTGTTTGGTGTCACGCATTGGTATGTGACTAGTATGTGACTAGTATGTGACTAGTATGTGACTAGTATGTGACACCAAACGGATCCGTCCCCATTGACTTACAGTCGGGTGAGGGGGGATCCGGATGGCTGCGGGCAGGGGAGCGCAGGTTCGCTCATCTCTAGTTAACACTTTAATAACCAGGCCTGAACAGACACTTTTGTTGTGATTTAGCGCATGTGGTGGTTCGAACTGTTGTAACTTTTTTATGTGTTGGGACTACCAAAAATAATTTTTGAATAATGTAATAGTGGCTCACCAAACAATACTCCACAGAAATAGAGGTGCTAACAATCACTGGCTAACCCTATGCCAGAGTGTGCACATCAATACCACATCAAATAAATTCACTTGAAAAATTGTTTTTTGGGGAAAACTATGCAAAACATTTTTAAAAAGTATTTTTTTTTTCAAACTATAGCTCATTATTCTTTAAATATGCAAAATGCCACCAAAATAAATTATTATAATTAGTTTCCTATTTTGTGTCGGTCGTTTTGTTATATAATATTTATAGTTTACATGAATCGGTTAATGGCAACGGCTTTTGTTAGTGTGTTTTTTCTTTTATGTATTTTATTATTTTTTTAGCATAATTTTTAATATATTTCAGCTACAAATAATATCCCCCAGGAGGTCATAAAAAGACCTTTGGGGGACGCTGACACTTTCTGTTGATTTTTCACTTTTTCATTTTTTACTTTTATTTGTATTTTATTAATATTTTACTGTATTATTTTTTAAATATGTATATTTTTGCCACATAATATGTCCCCCAAGAGGTCATAAAAAGACTGTTGAGGGACAATGAACACTGTACTATTTTGCACTTTTTTTTAAATTTTATTTGTATTTTATTTTTTTATTTTTTTTATATTCTATTATTTTTGTAAATATATTTTTGCAACATTATGTGCCCCCCAAGGGATCATAAAAAGACTGTTTGCAATTTGTTCTTTTATTTTTTTTTACAATTTTCCTAACCAGAAAATGAACAATAATTTGAGGTCCTTCATAACTTGTCAGGAGGGGCGGATGTCTCCAGAATCCAGCTCATCACCTCTGGTATGATGGGGGCATCGCATGGACACCAGACATGGAGTATCAACTCACCTTCATCTTCCAAAAAGAAGGATCTCACCTTCAGAGCGTCCTGGACGTGTCTCGTTTGATATGATAGGACTCGGAACTGTGAGATATGAATTATGAAGAAGGTCTGGGCCTGTATCTTCTCCAGGGCAACTGGGAAAACATCTTTTGGATATTTTTTTACACATGTTCCCTAGATGGCCAGGGGGCAGGCTGCATGGGTAATAAAGCTCCGCCCAGAGGGGCGGAGTCAGAGGTGTGAGGGAGAATCCCCAGGGGGCAGGCTGCATGGGTAATGAAGCTCAGTCCAGAGGGGTGGAGTCAGAGGTGTGAGGGAGAATCCCCAGTGGCAGGCTGCATGGGTAATGAAGCTCTGCCCAGAGGGGCGGAGTCAGAGGTGTGAGGGAGAATCCCCAGGGGGCAGGCTGCATGGGTAATGAAGCTCAGCCCAGAGGGGCGGAGTCAGAGGTGTGGGGGAGAATCCCCAGGGGGCAGGCTGCATGGGTAATGAAGCTCAGCCCAGAGGGGCGGAGTCAGAGGTGTGGGGGAGAATCCCCAGGGGGCAGGCTGCATGTGTAATGAAGCTCAGTCCAGAGGGGCGGAGTCAGAGGTGTGAGGGAGAATCCCCAGGGGGCAGGCTGCATGGGTAATGAAGCTCAGCCCAGAGGGGCGGAGTCAGAGGTGTGGGGGAGAATCCCCAGGGGGCAGGCTGCATGGGTAATGAAGCTCAGTCCAGAGGGGTGGAGTCAGAGGTGTGAGGGAGAATCCCCAGTGGCAGGCTGCATGGGTAATGAAGCTCAGTCCAGAGGGGCGGAGTCAGAGGTGTGGGGAGAATCCCCAGGGGGCAGGCTGCAATGGGTAATGAGCTCCGCCAGAGGGGTGGAGTCAGAGTGTGGGGGAGAATCCCCAGGGCAGGCTGCATGGGTAATGAAGCTCAGCCCAGAGGGGCGGAGTCAGAGGTGTGGGGGAGAATCCCCAGGGGCAGGCTGCTGTGTAATGAGCTTAGTCCAGAGGGGCGGAGTCAGAGGTGTGAGGGAGAATCCCCAGGGGGCAGGCTGCATGGGTAATGAAGTCAGCCCAGAGGGGCGGAGTCAGAGGGTGTGAAGAGGCAGGGCAATGAAGCCAGAGGGGTGGAGTCAGAGGTGTGGGGAGAATCCCCAGGGGCAGGCTGCATGGGTAATGAAGCTCAGCCCAGAGGGGCGGAGTCAGAGGTGTGGGGAGAATCCCCAGGGGGCAAGGCTGCATGGGTAATGAAGCTCAGCCCAGAGGGGCGGAGTCAGAGGTGTGAGGGAGAATCCCCAGGGGCAGGCTGCATGGGTAATGAAGCTCCGCCCAGAGGGGCGGAGTCAGAGGTGTGGGGGAGAATCCCCAGGGGGCAGGCTGCATGGGTAATGAAGCTCCGTCCAGAGGGGCGGAGTCAGAGGTGTGGGGGAGAATCCCCAGGGGGCAGGCTGCATGTGTAATGAAGCTTAGTCCAGAGGGGCAGAGTAAGAGGTGTGAGGGAGAATGCCATCAGGACGGCCCCTTGAGGACAGACATAAAAATGTAATCCCTGGATATTTGGGTGTCACAAAGTGGGAGATCCAATCGAATTGGTTTGTGCACCATTACTCTGCCCAAATCTCCTGGGAGGAAGGACTTTTACACAGCAACTGCTGACAGCTTTAGACCTTATAAAGCCAAACACACGTGTCTCCACTTCATCTCAGCAGGAATGGATCACCGATGGTCCATTGGGGAGGTTGGACGGCAGAGGCTATCAAGGAGGGGAAGATCATTGGGTATGTCCTCATGTGACTTGTAAACATACACATAATCACACAAAATAAAACACATTCATCAAGTCTAATGTACGGGGAACATGTAGGAATTGTCCATGGTATCCAACCAGATTCCAGATCCCATCGTTGTGACCTAATCGATTGCTCTGATCTTTGGCTTTGACTTCCTTTTGATATTGTTGTACATTATCACAATGACCGCATCCTCAATATTCAAAAACAAAATAAAAAAGGAAGGTATAATAATTTTGAACACATAAAAACTAGAAGATCTGTGTCTCAGATTTGGCAGCTGCGGTTATAAATCTCCCCACCGTCTTCCCATCTGATAATATATTCTGCTAAGCGCTTAGATAAATCTAGCAGGAATAAGAGATTTCTTTCGGGTTAAGCTGTCTCGGTTTATCCTGTCCGTACAGACTCGTTATCTCTGCGCAAGTCGTGCCCTCATTTACGACATGGAATATGATGCCCCAAAGTCCCCTTGTCTTGTCATCTCGTGAGTAACAGATCTCCATAATGTTGGATCAAATCCAAGAACGTAACGCGAGGATATTCCAAAAGATCTGAATCAGCCTTTTTAGCATTTTAACTTTTCTTTGAGCTGATGATTAAGATCCCTCGGGTTTATTGTTCAACAGAATGGTTCATTAGCCTGCAGTGGTTGGCACGAGCCCGGGCCCTCAGATGACAGCACAGAAGATCTATTGATATTGTCCTACTTACCACCGGCTCTTTAGCACTTTCCATGTCTGACCTTAATGAATAAATGAACAGCCGGTGAGAAATGAATGTGCGATCCTCCGTCTGGGACAACGTAGTGATGAAGTTGGGAGCTTCATAAGGTTACTGAAGAGCTAAGATCTTCAGTGGTCCTCCTTCTACTTCTGGACAGCACTAGAGTGTAGGGAGTCTTATAGGCCGAGCAATGATCTTTGGCAAAAGGATATGTAGATTAGGTCCCTTCCAAGAGAAAAAACTTTCTTTGCAGTACCACCTTGTGGAGGAAGTTACCCTTTAGGCAATGTCTGACTCCTTAACAGATCTTGCAACATAACAAAAGATGTTAGATAAACCAAAATCCTTCTCCAGAAAGAAAAAGAGGGGTGGTTTGGGGGCCTTTTTGCAGGGTGTTTGGTTGGTTGGGTGAGAGGACTTTTTTTTCTTAAGCAGCAGAACTGGTGTAGAGAGTCTTATAGGCCATGGACGTGTGAACCACCCTGGTCCTTCCCTCTTGGTAGCAGTGGGCTGGTCCTGCTTCCTGCCAGGAAGGAGAAGCACACTACAGAGCTCCTACTCCTAAGATAGGTTCTCCAGAGAGATAAATTATCTCAAGAAGACAGACAGCAGACTGAATAGCTAAATCCTGCATTTGAAGACACTGCTGTGAGGGGAGGGACTATGGCTAAGACACCCATCACCCAGAACATTACTAGGCCAGTATGACCTAAGTGCTAAATTGCAGCCATCCAACCTGTCTCCATAATCCTTAAAGGGGTTCTCCAGGAATGAAAAAAATGAAAATACTTAAATATTATTTTTATAAAAAATATATTCACAAATACCTTTCATTACTTATAATGGCTCGTTTTGTCTGGGGAGCGATCATTAAGAGAAATAAAATGGCCGCCGTCCTATTAGTACACACAGAACCTGTCCTAATCACACAGGAGGACAAGTTACTTCACAACACTGAGGTAAAGAGCTGCCTCATCCTCCTCTCTGCTCTGCTCGTCAGGGGTTATGATCCTGAATACAGGTGAATCTCTGTGGGAATGGAGAAGATGAGGAGACATGAGAGGAGGGTGAGATGTGGCTAATGATCAGCAGCTCTTGTCTGCAGTCTCCATTACCACAGTCTGTCCTGTCCGTCCTCTTTGTACTTCATGTCTCCTCATGAACTCCATTCTTACAGAGATTCAGCTGATGATCCTATCAGCTATATTCAGGATCATAATCCCTGAAAAGCGGAGAAGAGGATGAGGCAACTCATTACCTCAGTGTGAAGTAACTTGTCCTGCTGTGTGATTAGGACAGGTTCTGTGTGTATTAATAGGACGGCGGCCATTTTATTTCTCCTAATGATTGCTCCGTAGACAAAATGAGCCATTATAAGTAATGTAAGGTATTTGAGAATATATTTATAATAAAGTAATATGTAAGTATTTTTATTTTCTTAATTTCCGGAGAACACCTTTAATCTACACTAGCAAGAGGGCTGGCATAGAGTTAAGGCTGTTGCACGGCCTGCAGGACAAAGCGCCAAACTGATGTAGAGGCCTGTGCCTCTTGATAACTTTGGCGCTACCTCTGGCAGCACAGAGGGACTTGAGACCTGCCTGGAACAAGCCAGTCTGACAGGCAAGCAGGCTGTCAGTGAACTACATGTACAGTATTGTGATGCATTGCAAAAGTTGAAGCCCCACAGTGGGACAAAAAAAAAGTTAAAAAAAAAGAGTTTTACATAATAAAATAAAAAGTTCAGAGTAAAAAGAAAAAAAAAAGCTTCCTTTTCCCATAATTAAAGGGGTATTCCCATCTCAGACAATGGGGGCATATCACTAGGATATGCCCCCATTGTCCTATAGGTGCGGGTCCCACCGCTGGGACCTGCACCTCTATTGAGAACAGGGCCCCGAAAGTCAAGGAGGGTGCACCACGGATGCACGGCCGCCCTCCATTCATTTGTATGGGGCCGGCGAAAATAGCCAAGCTCTGACTCGGCTATTTCCGTCGGCTCTATACAAATGAATGGCAGCTGGGCCGCGCATGCGCGGTGCGCCCTCCTTGACTTTCAGGGCCCCGTTCTCGATATAGGTGTGGGTCCCAGCGGTGGGACCCGCACCTATAGGACAATGGGGGCATATCCTAGCGATATGCCCCCATTGTCTGAGATGGGAATAACCCTTTAAGTTATATAAAATTAGAAAAGAAAGAAAACTATACATATTAGGTATCGCTGCACCCGTATCAATATACGATCCACCCCTTCAGGTGAACGCTGTAAAAAATAATTAAACAGCCATTTTATGGTCACCTCGCCTCACAAACAGTGTAAAACCAAGCGACCAAAAAGTCTTATGTTCCCCAAAATGGTACCAATCAAACCATCATCTCATTTGGCAAAAAATGAGACCCTACAAAAGACAATCGCTCAAAAATGAAAAAAAAAAAAAGCCTCTCAGAAAATGGCAACACAAAAACAAGAATGTATTCTTCTCAAAATAAACAAAAAGAAAAAGAAAAGACACATTAGGTGTCAGGAATAATTATTATTAGAATGTTTGCAGTGATATTATGTGTTTTATGGATAGATGTCGTAGGTAACATATTCCGGTGTGACTTACATATATATACAGTGTGTATCTATGTATTGTATCTTCTGTGTTACAAGGCCAGCAGCCATGTTGGGGGTAAATGATTAATGAATGGGGGCATCAACTGGACACCAGACATGGAGTATCAACTCGCCTTCATCTTCCAAAAAGAAGGATCTCACCTTCTAAGCGTCCTGGTCGTGTCTCGTTTGATATGCTAGGACTTGGAACGATGAGATATGAATTATGAAGAAGGGCCGGGGCCTGTATCTTCTCCAGGGCAACTGGGAAAACTTCTTTTGGATATTTTTTTACACATGTTCCCTAGATAGCCAGGAGGGCAGGCTGCATGTGAAATGAAGCTCAGTCCAGAGGGGCGGAGTCAGAGATGTGAGGGAGAATCCCCAGGGGGCAGGCTGCATGTGTAATGAAGCTCAGTCCAGAGGGGCGGAGTTAGAGGTGTGAGGGAGAATCCCCAGGGGGCAGGCTGCATGTGTAATGAAGCTTAGTCCAGAGGGGCGGAGTCAGAGGTGTGAGGGAGAATCCCCAGGGGGCAGGCTGCATGTGTAATGAAGCTCCGCCCAGAGGGGCGGAGTCAGAGGTGTGGGAGAGAATGCCATCAGGCCGGCCCCTTGAGGACAGACATAAAAATGTAATCCCTGGGATATTTGAGGGTCACAAAGTGGGAGATCCAATTGAATTGGTTTGTGCACCATTACTCTGCCCAAATCTCCTGGGAGGAAGGACTTTTACCACGCATCTGCTAAGTATCAGATCTTTCTATGTTTTCTACTTTTTATTTTACAATTGTTCACCATTTATGTCTCTTCTTAATCATTTTTTGTAAAAGTGCTGTCCATTTTCCATACATTAAACCTAAAGGTTTGATGGTTTGTCTTGTTACCTTAAGAACCTGTTAGCTGAAGAGTGTGTGCAGTCTGAGGCTGGATGTTACTACCGTGTGTGTGTCTGCTGGAGAGTGGAGCACTCGGGGTGTCCTGTCCACCTTATAACGGACAGGTGGGTGTGCTTGCAGGCTGCATGTGGCGATTTATGCTCAGCTTGACGCGGGGCAGCCCTAACAGCTCGTGAAGTGAATCGGCCTGAAGGGCTTGGGCAACCCTTGTCACATGACGCGGTGGGCTGGTCTGGTCCCCGGTATGTGACATTAGGTATTGTCGCATCCGTAACATCCTGCTCTAAAGAAATATCACATGATATGCCCACTCGTGTGACGTGTGTGCCCCAAAATGGTACTAGTAAAACCAGCATCTCATCTCGCCAAAAATGAGACCTTACCTAAGACAGTCGCCTGGAAAAAATGGCTCTCAAAACAAAAGCAAGATTTTATTCTTTACAAAAATACTTTTACTGTGTAAAAGTAAAAAATAAAAAAAATAAAAAAGTAGAGATATTAGGCATACCGTGTGTCCATCAAAAAATGCAGCAAAACGGAACGGAATGCATCCTGATCAGTTGTGTCCCTAGTGACAATGAATGGGGACAAAACTGAACCGCTTTGGGCCCAGTTTTGAGATCCTCTGCCGGATTTCAAAACCAGAATGCCGCAACGCAAACATTCTAGGTTAGATACATCTGCTCCGTGACAGGATGGCACATGTTAAGCTTAGATACACTGTTCAGTTCCTCTCTGTGTAGTTAATCTTGGTGGTATTTCAGACACAGAATATTGGAGATACATCATATAGAACTTTCTTAGATATATAGATATTAGCAATCAGTGTGTTCTACTAATGGCCACAAGGTGGCAGCACATCCGACCGCCCAGCACTCACAACGAGCAGCCCAAACCGAATTGTTTACATTTAAAGTGACAGCGGCGGCTTCCATGTTAATAATTCAGCGCTTTCTTTCCTTTATAGGCCGCAGCATTTATTGTGGTGACAGCTGTTCACGTCCAATTCAATCCATGTAGATGTCATTAGAAACTTCCCAAACCGCACGTCAGCCTGAGAAGGTTCAAACAAGTCCTACAATTATCACATAGAAACAGCTGGAACCCTACAGGAAGCAAATGTCGACATGTATCTGCAGGGCCCCTCCATATACTCTGAGGTTGGACCAGTGACCCCCACCTACATACAGTAATACGATTTGTTTTCATACCCATGCTCTTTGCTGGTTGAGTCTAAGATACTTCTCAAGGGACTGTAATCCTCTACCTGCAGATTCCGACCAACTCACCTGAGGAGGGCAGGGGATTGGTGGTGGCCATGAGAGGGACATGTATAGATTTGGGATGGGTTGGTGTCTTAGCACGTTCAAAGGAGATTGCATGGTTGGTGCCAAGTATGAAGATGGTGGAAGCCTTTGTGTGTCCCAGCGCAGTAGAGCCTACCTGTGGGTTGCATCACTCGTAAATCAGTTGGGTAACTAAAGTCAATCAGAGAACCAGAGACTGCAGGGAGCAGCTGGCGTGTGTTAAAAGTTGCAAAGCTACCAGTGCCTCATCTACAGAGGAGTTTATCAAAAAGCAGGAGGCACCTGACGTACCAATAGTAATAGTAACTGCAGCATCAGAGACTGTGTGTTGTTATAATTGAGTACAGAGACTGTGTTGTGTAAGGAACTCCAGAGACTGGTCAAACCTGAGTGCCCTGGAGACCTGGTAGGTGTTCTAAACCTGTTCCAGATCAGTTATTTTATTCCTCCTCCTGCGTAGTATAACCTGTTAATCTGTGATAAGTGAGGCATCATTGTTGTTCAAGTCTATGGTCTGTGACATTTCCTACAACATCCTCAGTCAGTCCCAACACAAGCCACCACTAGAGGGAGCTGAAGCGTCATTCCATTTTTATAAGAAGTTTTATTGTGCAGTGAGCTCCCCCTAGTGGCGACTATAGGCTGCCAAAATCTTGTAACTCTGTCTAAGCAGAGGATTTGGAGCTCTGTGTCAGAAAACTGAGCTGTGGCCACTACAAAGATATGTCATGAAATAATGGAGCAGAAGATGCTACAAATACCTTTTATAGCATCTCCGGGACCCTTATTTACTGGGAAAATGTGATATTGTCGGAGAGTTCAAACATAATGTTCCCCATCATGTAATGTGTCCAGTACAATAAATGTTATTATGAAGGCCTGCGTGTAGGAGATGTTCTCCTCCCATGAATTGTAATCCAACCCTCATACATGATAAAGTGCAGCCATTGTGATGCCCCTATACATCTGCTGCTATCACACATCTCCACATGTTCCTGAGCAGCTTCACTGACGTCACGTTAATGGTGCATGGCATTAATTGTACTAACATCTTCCAGGAGGTCGCTGCATGTAGGAGAATTTATACTTCAGGTCAAATCATCCACCAGGACTGTACATAACATCCAGACAGCAATTAGTTAATAATGTAACATAAAGTTGATCAGACCAATTCGTTTTATTGATTGCTATGTTCTGTATTACGCTTAGAAATCCTCAAGAACCCCAAATGCTCTGGAGGACTGTGCTACATGGTGGCTCATTTATGTGAGAGGATGTCATGTAATACCACATTTGCCCTGTAGTGGCCGCTGCTGGGGAAATAAACAAGAGGAACCGAACCCGAGTTCGGTAAAAGGTTTTTTACAGTAGAAATTAATTTCTGACATTATTACCCAAAGACTTTGTGAAGTAATTCAGTATTCAGTATTCAAATGAAGTTTTATGCAAATCAACTTCAGATGTTTCATCCGATGTCGAATCGCTTATCCTTAGTTCTGACACATTTATAGCCCTTATCTCTGAATTCCTGACAGCTCATAAACACTCATTTATACAATATTCTTATCAATCTGATACCAATAATGGCTTAAAGGGGTTGTCACTTCAGCAAATGGCAGTTATCCTGTAGAGGAAGTTATTACAAGGCACTTCCTAATGTATTGTGATTGTCCATATTGCTTCCTTTGCTGGCTGACGGTGGCGTGTCTACAGTGTTTGGCACTCGGGACGGGTCGTTTCTCTGGCACACCCCCCCCCCCATCCCCAATTTTAAAATAATTGTGCTCCCTCACAGTAGTATTGCCCTCATTGTACAACCTTCACTGTAGTTATGCCCTCTCCGTGCCCCTTCACAGTAATAATCACCATTGTGCCCCCTTAATAGTAGATATATCCACTGTGTCCCCTTCACATTAGTAATGCCCTCTGTGCCCCCTCCATATTTATTTTATGCACTTCTATATCAATACTACAGCAGCACTTTACAGACATTAGCATCACTCTGTCCCCAATGGGGTCACAATCTAAGGTCCCTACCAGTCTGTCCATGGAGTGTGGGAAAAAAATGGAGGATCCATGCAAACACAGGAAGAACATATCAACTCCAGGCAGATGTTGTCCTTGGTTAGATTGGAGCCCAGGAGCCCAGCACTGCAAGGGACCAGAGCTAACCACTGAGCCACCACTAACCACTGAGCCACCATGCTGTCTGTCCATAAATGCCCTCTGTGCCCCCTCCATAGTAATAACTCAGGATCAGTACAGGATAAGTAATGTATGTACACAGTGACTGCACCAGCAGAATAGTGAGTGCAGCTCTGGAGTATAATACAGGATGTAACTCAGGATCAGTACAGGATAAGTAATGTATGTACACAGTGACTGCACCAGCAGAATAGTGAGTGCAGCTCTGGAGTATAATACAGGATGTAACTCAGGATCAGTACAGGATAAGTAATGTATGTACACAGTGACTGCACCAGCAGAATAGTGAGTGCAGCTCTGGAGTATAATACAGGATGTAACTCAGGATCAGTACAGGATAAGTAATGTATGTACACAGTGACTGTACCAGCAGAATAGTGAGTGCAGCTCTGGAGTATAATACAGGATGTAACTCAGGATCAGTACAGGATAAGTAATGTATGTACACAGTGACTGCACCAGCAGAATAGTGAGTGCAGCTCTGGAGTATAATACAGGATGTAACTCAGGATCAGTACAGGATTAAGTAATGTATTGTACACAGTGACTGCACCAGCAGAATAGTGAGTGCAGCTCTGGAGTATAATACAGGATGTAACTCAGGATCAGTACAGGATAAGTAATGTATGTACACAGTGACTGCACCAGCAGAAATAGTGAGTGCAGCTCTGGAGTATAATACAGGATGTAACTCAGGATCAGTACAGGATAAGTAATGTATGTACACAGTGACTGCACCAGCAGAATAGTGAGTGCAGCTCTGGGTATAATACAGGATGTAACTCAGGATCAGTACAGGATAAGTAATGTATGTACACAGTGACTGCACCAGCAGAATAGTGAGTGCAGCTCTGGAGTATAATACAGGATGTAACTCAGGATCAGTACAGGATAAGTAATGTATATACACAGTGACTGCACCAGCAGAATAGAGAGTGCAGCTCTGGAGTATAATACAGGATAAGTAATGTATGTACACAGTGACTGCACCAGCAGAATAGTGAGTGCAGCTCTGGAGTATAATACAGGATATAACTCAGGATCAGTACAGGATAAGTAATGTATGTACACAGTGACTGTACCAGTAGAATACTGAGTGCAGCTCTGGAGTATAATACAGGATGTAACTCAGGATCAGTACAGGATAAGTAATGTATGTACACAGTGACTGCACCAGCAGAATAGTGAGTGCAGCTCTGGAGTATAATACAGGATGTAACTCAGGATCAGTACAGGATAAGTAATGTATGTACACAGTGACTGCACCAGCAGAATAGTGAGTGCAGCTCTGGAGTATAATACAGGATGTAACTCAGGATCAGTACAGGATAAGTAATGTATGTACACAGTGACTATACCAGCAGAAAAGTGAGTGCAGCTCTGGAGTATAATACAGGATGTAACTCAGGATCAGTACAGGATAAGTAATGTATGTACACAGTGACTGCACCAGCAGAATACTGAGTGCAGCTCTGGAGTATAATACAGGATGTAACTCAGGATCAGTACAGGATAAGTAATGTATGTACACAGTGACTGCACCAGCAGAATACTGAGTGCAGCTCTGGAGTATAATACAGGATGTAACTCAGGATCAGTACAGGATAAGTAATGTATGTACACAGTGACTATACCAGCAGAATAGTGAGTGCAGCTCTGGAGTATAATACAGGATGTAACTCAGGATCAGTATGACTGATCACTATGACAATTATCTGTCCGCATAGATTCGTTTTGTATAGAATTTAAAATGCACTTCATAGATAGTATTTGTACAATATGTCTGAGCAGTATTGCCTACCTAGAGGTGTATCATGTAGCCCGAGCTTTATGATATAGCGGTACCTTTTATTGTTTGCTTTTGAGACTTTCCAGATAAAACGTTTCCATAAAATCTCTTTATTCTTCAAGCACATCTTGCAGGACTGGACCCTCCATTACTTACACTAACACATTATAAGTCTGATCTCGGAAGGAA
Source organism: Rhinella marina (assembly GCA_900303285.1). Lineage (NCBI taxonomy): Eukaryota > Metazoa > Chordata > Amphibia > Anura > Bufonidae > Rhinella > Rhinella marina. Next base: position 23,686 of record ONZH01029451.1, on the reverse strand, counting down.
ACTCCACAATATTTCCAATATGGCTTTCAGCATGAACAGATGTCTGCGGCCCCAAGGTGATATAGGGAGAAGTATCCTGAGACACAACTGCAGGAGGAATATTACCAACATCTGGTCATCTGGCAGATTCTGGGAAATGGTACAAGAAGTCTTCCGGGCAGTTGGCATTCTTAGGAGCCCTTGGATTTTCTTTGATAAAGTCTACAGCGGCGACGTCTGCACGTTTTAACTCCATCCGTGAGGTGAGGGCGATTCGTATGCAATTCAACAATTCAACAATTCAACACTTTTCCGCAAAGAAAATACAGTTATAAGAGAATATTCAACAGTGTAATGTATGGACTCCGCAGAGCTTCCTGTACTGTTACAGCAGCACGTGACTGCCACATACATGACACATATGTTCACACGGCTGCAGACATGCCAGGCCCCTCCCTCTACATATGTGTCAGTTGTAGGAAGGTGTCAGAATAGAAGCTAGACCTGCAGCATCATGGACATAACTCTACTGAGCTTCTGTAACACCCCAGAGTGGTGTTACCGCTCCTACACCCTGCTACTGTCTTCTATGGGCTAACACAATGTCATCTCATGTATTATATTCCAGATCCTACACACTGTGCATACATTTAATGTACCTGGTGTACCAGCAGGTGGCAGCAAACAAGGCAGAGCTGTAGTTGCTCAGAATGGACCTTTCCATGCCATTCTGACCCCCCTCTGGAGAGGAGTGAGTCTTACTTCCTGCAGTAAGGGTGGGGATTTATTTAGAACCAGTTGAGCATTTCCCCTGCTAGGCAAAGGTTGTGCAGGGGCACGTTGTGAACGTGCCAATGCCAGCAAGGGCACCTTCAGCTCTGCTGGCCAGCGAGGCAAAAACTTAAAGCCTCAGAAGCCAGGAGGTAGTTCCCTGGCCCAATTCAAGTCCGGCCGAGGAGGAAAGTGCAGTCTTTTGAAGAAATCACAGTTTACAGAAAGCTTGTCATTATAGCAGTGAGCAACAGAGTTAGAGCAGAAGTGTTTGCCTGCCAGTTTATATGCTAAAGCCTGCTGGGACCAAGACAAAACCACGAGATTGTTGTTTGAATACAAGTCTACTCAAGTAAAGCTGTGTTGTATTTCACCTTAAGGTCTGGACTCGTTTATTCTTAAATCTCTCAATTATTCCCCCTATATATTGCTTTGGAGCCAAAACCTGGGGTCCAGCCATATCCAGGTAAGAGCACCGTGACACAACGCAAGAGACATTTTAGGCCACAAATATACATCTCAACATTCCTACACCTCGGAGGCAATATTCTCTTGAATAGGGCCCTTGGGGGAGGCCGCCCGTTGCACTTCTCCGCTAATAATAATCACGTTTTCGTTTTACAACTTGCATTCATCAGTTATATTCACTTTTCAAGGTTCCTCCAAAAATTTCTTTGAATTTTTCACTTCCGATATCATGGTGGGATCTACAGCAGTCTAAATTTAAAGGCATTCTCAAAAATTAGAAAGACATGGCCGCTTTCTTGTATAAACAGCGCCTCTCCTCTCCACAGGTTGTATGCGGTATTGCAGCTCATTTCTGTTCACTTTAGTGGTGCTTTAATGTAATACCTAATACGACTTATGGACAGGTGTGGCGCTGTTTTTGGATTAAAGCGCACAATGATATTTACACAGGCAGGCCATTAGTGACATCTGTTGTTCACAGGTACAATGAGCCCAGGAAGAGCTGGAGCGGAGGATGGGAGTGGTAGTGGCTCTGGCTGTCACAGTCGATTACAGTGGCTTTCGTCACACTGAACTGTTGCTCACTAGGGATGTGCAGTGAAAGGAGGGCACACCCTATAATGTCCCCTGGCACACCATGGTTCTGGAGCTCCTGCCTGATGGTAGTTGTGATGCCTGTGATGTTAGGTGTTTGTATGAATGCAAGGCAGAGCGGGTAGAGTGCAGGAGTCAGTAACCAGGCCACATGTTGTAGAATAAATGTCTCTCTTTACTTTAGTGCAAAATAAGAGTTGTAGTACCTCCAACGATAGCAAAAACACAGTTCTCACAATAGACAGTGCAAGTCTGATATGGTTTGTATGGATTTAAACAAGGATGGAAATTACTGTGCATTTACTCTATATCTTTCTCATCTTTCTTCCTGCAGAATCTAGTGCTGGCAAACTCACTTTTGCAATTGTGGCATACAGGTTTTTAGAGACAAGACTGGTCAAGTCATGTCCAAATGTGAAGGATGCCTTAACAGTATTCCCCTCACTGCAGTAAATTCTAAATAGCTCAAGTAACAGGATACCGTACTGACTCCAATGCTCAGCCATGCAAATTTCTGCACTTTCTTGCTTTCTTTCTTTCTGCAGATTATCTAAAGATCAGTGAGTCTCTGTATCCTTGGTTCAGTCTTCTGAGGAATGGAGCACATGGAGCTGCTTTCTCTCCTAGCTAACTCCAAGCTAGAACTCTCTAGTTTCAGCAAGAGGCGGATCCAGGATCCACACCCAAGCCTCCTGCAGGGGCAGGATTTGATTCCACTGCCTGTGAACATACAGCCTCATGTTACTCAAGGATCTGCCAAGCAAATTATGTTCTGACATCTTCTCCAACTGCCAGCACTTCCCTGCTCTCTGTACGAAATGAGTGTGCCCAAATCCTGGGTTCAAGTCTTCAGCAAAATACTGTAGCAGGCCACACAAGGACATGAACCTTGGGGTCATTTAGCACAACTTACGGTGATATCATTATTTACACAGGACAATGTGTAACACCCTGCAGTGGTATTACTGTTCTTCCACTTCGCTACTGTACTTTATTGCTAACACCTATGTCATCTGTGTATTTATTTCCAGGTCCTTATCAATACACACTTGAGATTACTGTTATGGAATTGTTTTGTTCATGTAATATGCCAAGTTCAACAGCAGGTGGCAGCATAAATGGCAGAGCAATCTTTTTTTGTTCTTCCTCTTAACAGAAGTGGACCAGTCCTGCTTCCTACCAAAATGGAAGGGTGGCAGTTCTAGTTGATTCCAGTTTAGACTGCATATTGGAGCCGAGAAGAACATAAAAGAAGTAGCAGCCAGAGGAAATTGTTCTTCGGCTAAAAATAAGTTATTTGCTGAGAGTCAGGAGGGGAGTAACAGCCAAAGCCACCCCAATCTAAGGACACCAGAACAGACCTAAAGTACAGAAACCAGACTTAAGCAGAGTTTAGTACAGCACAGAGAAAGAAAGTCAAGTATTTAAACAAGGCTGTCTGTATGGCAGAGAAAGAGAGAAAGCAGAGTTATTAAGTTTGCCTGCCAGTTTATGACAAAGCCTGCTGGAACCAAGAGAAAGCCTGAACGTTTATTCAAGAAAAGCTGCTATTGAACTTTGTATTAAGGTCTGGACTCACTTATTTTTCCTTCATCCCTCAATTATTCCACATTTTAATCCTATGAGCCTAAGCCTGGGGTCCCGCTGTATCCAGGTAGGAGCTCCATGACACATAAAGATACATATATTTCTGCGCTATAGCACTCGGCATTCCTACTACACCCGGGATGCGATAGGGCCCTGGGGGGCGGTGTGTTGCAAATGCCTATTCAGGTCAATGACAAAATCAGCTCTGCTACATTAGTAGTGCTGCACCAGCAGTAATGATAGACTTCACAGAAATCATTAACATCTCATCAGACTCAAACACAAGACAGGAATAAAAAAATATCTCAAATGAGAATAAAAGTCCAGCAGAAGACAATCCCATTTGAAGGTGACTCCGGAGCAATCACTTACCTCGAGTTCAATTATTTATGTGATAATTCTCAAATCACCTATTAAATTTTAATAATGACCTGTCCTGTGTGCGCAGTGATTAACTTGTGAAGATAGCCCTCACAATCATCTTCTTTGGTGGACCCCAGGAGCCTCAGTCCAACACTAGTCTTTGGTGGAAGAGGCAGGTGGGAACCATTATTTGATGCAATGGACAGTTCTATGGAAAAGAATAGAAAATAATGTGCCATGAAAGAGAGAAGGAGTGGAGGATGGGAGTTATTATACCACTTTTTCAGCAATTAGTACATCTTTTCACTGGAGTTGATGCACTTACACATTTCAGTCCTCCCAATGACTGAGAGCATCTCTCTGGGTAGCGAACATCTGCCCTGTCTGGATATAAATATTCTGCTCTACAAATTTATAGGACATTTGTGTCACCTTCTACAACGGGAATATATTTACAGCCGGCAAAATACAGAACTCTGAAGTTGCCACTTGCAGAAATGAGAGAATTGTTGCCGGTTAACAGCTGTTAAGTGCTCGTGGTGCGTTCGAGAGCTTTGTCTTGAGACAGATGGTCTCTTCTACAGGGAGAGACGAGAAGATAATTCAGATATGTATCAATTCACTGACCATTTCTTTGACCGTTGCGAATAATAGAATATTTTTCCTCAGCCATGACGTGCAGTGATGAGAGGTTCCTTCTCCATACTGAAGATTTACTGACTTGTGTTCTGGCCCTGTATCACTATGATTTGTAAATGTGTATCCCTGTACCAGGAGAAGATGAGGAAGATCCATGTTATTGTTGCTTTCTCTGACATGTCTGCTTGTGCGCCTTCAGGTTTGATATGGAGCTACTCTTAAAGGCATTACCATTTTCACCCTTTAACCTCTGCACAGGGATCTGCACTTCGCTGCAGGGGAACCACCAGGTCCCAAACTCCTGATGAATGGGAACAAGAAACACAAAGCACTGAGGGATCAGAAAGAAACATAGTCAGGGACAGGATGAGGTCAAGGCAGGCAGGGTACGATCTATATGATAAACAATTCACAGCCAGGGCAGGCAGCACAGGGTCAACATGGAGTATATTCACAGGACAGGCAGGGGAGAGTTTATAACCCGAAAACAGGCAGAAGTCGGTACCTGGGCAGAGACATGAATACAGCACACATAGCAGGATACTTGTGGACTAGGAACCTATTACTCAGGCACTTCCCAAAGGACAAGGTGCCTTAAGTATCTCAAGTTGGCCAACCATCGGCCGATGCAGATTAGGGTGTGCATGCTGGCCCTTTAAGAGGTGGAGCATGTATGCAGAGGAGGAGGAGAGGCTATGCTGGCAAGAAGCAGACCACAACCTGCATGGAGTGATAGAGCCACCCAGGAGCCAGACCCCACTGTAAAGAAGGTGAGGATAAGAGGTGGGTCTGTGCCACTGTGACCCAAACCGAGGCGGGAGAGCAGATTGACAGGGCTTGGCAGTCAAAACTTCATCGGTCCTGGTCTTGTCAATCAAAGTGCAGAGGGCGCGTCAGACACAGATGTAGTAGCTGGGTTTGGGTGGCCCCAATACTACGCTTGGTCCCTGGACATCGTTGAGGTGTCACCACATGTTGCTGCTCTCTGGAAATTATGGTAAGGCATGGTGCACCCCAAAGGGAAATAAGCCAGAGAGTCGGGGTCTGCAGTAACCAGGGTGCTTCTTTTAATGGAGGGACTCAGATGCAAAGAAAAATACAGGCGAGACGTAGGTCTGGTTTCTCCAGACTCTTCCCTGGCAGAAGAAGGGTTTGATGCAGAGGAAAGGCCTGAGCTAGCTGTCCCTCTCTCTCTCAGAAGGCTGGTGCCCTGGCCAAAGGCTGCAGGCCCATGGTCCGTAGCTCAGTAGTCTGGGTGGCTCATTGTTCACAGGGCTGGTGACCCATAGTCTGTGCCTCAGTGTCCCCATCTCAGCATCATCTTCTGGTAACTCAGTAGTCTGGCAGAGTCTCCCATCCAAGCACTGGCAATTTAACTGCAGATCACTAGGGGTAATCACTGATCGCATGGAACGCTAATAGACTATAAAATCTCAAATTTTATTGTATCTTACTAAAATAATGGGGAAAAAACAACAAATAATGGCCCTAGGTCCTAACTCGGACCTATAGGGAGTGCAATCCTCAGCCACCGATTTATTTAATGGTGGAATCCTGAGAAATGTCACAAGCTACTAAATTAATTAAGGTTAAAATATTTGTAGGGTACTGGAGTATACCAATGAAGAGTCTGCAGGGTAGCTACCCTGTGTGTATAAGGCTCTATTCACTGACCCAATCCAGACCTAAAAGCCCTGAGGGAATAGACCTTGTAGGATATGGTTGGTGGTAGTGCGCCCTGCGTCTGTGGGCATTCAATCCACGCTGTCCAATACAAAAGGGTCCCCCTAGCTATGACTTAGTCAATTCAGCGCCATTCATGTCTTGGGTCAAACACTACTGTGCTGTGCTCTACGCGTTTCACCATAAACCTATGGACTCATCAGGAGCTGCACACTGTCCCAAACAAACAAACATATACAGGGCCAGCCCCCGTTGTCTACGGGTGGTGGCACCGGCGCTATGACGGCAGATCACTAGGGGCTCTGACTGCTCTCCTTATATACTATTTCTAGCTGAACTAGACCCTTCTAGTGGGAGGGGTGGAGTGGAGAAACTCAGCACAAACAGATACAATGTTACACTTTCTGTCTGTCATAGACTTGTATAGAGCTTCCATGATACTCAATGGCAATGACACAGCAGTTTTTCCAGATTTTCCAGACAAAAACAAGTTTCCGGACATAACAACAGAGCTAAACCAGACATTCATAAGGTCAGGCTGTCTGGGTTTGGTGGTAAACAAGTCTGGCTTTTTCCATTTAAAACATGCTCTTCTTTAAACCATATGACAGCTGCGGAAAATTACCAGCTTCTCATTCAAAGTCCCAAAAGTCTCTCAGTGTTCATTAACCCTTTCCACAAAGCCTCGCAAATACAGTGTAAATCAGCAGGATAATGTATCACAACATATATATATATATATATTTATATATATATATATATATTGCAGTAACACAGTAATAAACAGTGCAAGTTAACCCTTTCAAGTGAGATAAAGTAAGAAGTTTATAACTTTGCATAGGGCAAATGTCCACAAATATTAGGATTTCACAGTATCCATGCTCTAGGGCACTATGCAGAAATAACAGAGCTTCTAGGTGTAATGGAAACGCCCTCGTTGCTCCTAGAGGCTCATTTGCATATATTAACACATCATTTTTCTCAGCAATGCAGGCATATATGAACATGGGACCAACACAGATGCCTTCAACTGCCAGGAGCACATGTAACAGGTCAGCCAGGGTCATAGGTACAAAACTGCTGATAGAGGACCTTTAAAGGTTGGGTTTCAGAGGTGAGCAGTTTCTACAACAACCACATAGATATTGACTGTCAGGGGTCTAACTAGACCCATTATCAAGAACTGGCCTGGACAGGAAACCTGGTGGACCTGGGGTAGGTTCCCAATGTGCCCGTGCCATGATCTGCCCCTGGTCATAACTCGGATCATAACCCAATATTCTGGTACTGTACTTGGCTATGCTGATACCGGTCTACGCTCCATGGTGTCCCATGACGGCCTCTGAATAACGCTCTATGCAGGAGGAGTGGATCCATTTAATACAATTGGTTTCCCAATTTTGCTAATTGACCTCTCAGGCAGGATTTCTGGGTAATTATCTCGCATAGACAGCGGATACCTTCATTATTATTTCAGTTTTTATAGACAAACCCGAATAAAGTCAATTTTCTGATAGAATTTACATAAACACCACCTGCTGTATCCCATTGTTAAAGGGCTATAAAATCAGCGGCTTAAATGTGAGCGTGCCGGAGCCTCATTAACAATGCATAATTAAAGCATGGAATCAGAGTCAAGGATTTATCTAATGGTGAACATCTAATGTCTTTCTGATGAAAAGGGAAGACATCATGGCTTCTGCTTTATTTAACAAGGAAATTATGCAAATTATATTAAAATTTTATTTTTTATTTACAAAGGAGACGACGCAAAGATCCTCCCTCCAAAACAATGAGCCCCGGCCTTGGATTCCTGAGTGTGAGGCTACAAGTTACCACTATTAATTCTGTGGGGTAGAGGTTCATTTTTAGATATCAGACATTGTAAGTGCCAAAAAAAAAAAGAAAAAAAAGAAGATATTTTATTACCGACAGAGCCGTTCCTTAAAAGTGCTTCATCTTTTGCTCAAATTTGGTGAAGGACTCCAATTACTCAAAAAACAAATTCTATACAATATCACAACAGGCCTAAAAAACCCCTTGGCAGGCCTCAATTCATGAGTGTTATGATATGTGGATCCACTGTGCCAACCAACCAGTAATGGTAGGCTGCTGACCCATGGGGATCAGGGACAAAAGAGTGGAGTACCAGAAGAATCAAGCTAAGGACCCAGGGCTCAGATGGTCATATTTGTTTTGCAGTTCTGCAAAACACGGATACCGTCCTGTGTGGTTTCTGCATTTTGTGGAACACACACAGCCAGTCTCTGTTTAGTTCCCCCCACTGATCCAGCACCACCCCTCTGCCGCTCTCTGTTAAGTCCTCCCATTGTTCCAGCACCATCCCTCTGCTGCTCTCTGTTAAGTCCCCCCACTGTTCCAGCACCACCCCTCTGCCGCTCTCTGTTAAGTCCTCCCATTGTTCCAGCACCATCCCTCTGCTGCTCTCTGTTAAGTCCTCCCACTGTTCCAGCACCACCACTCTGCCGCTCTCTGTTTAGTTCCCCCCACTGTTCGAGCACCACCCCTCTGCCGCTCTCTGTTAAGTCCCCCCACTGTTCCAGCACCACCCCTCTGCCGCTCTCTGTTTAGTTCCCCCCACTGTTCCAGCACCACCCCTCTGGCCGCTCTCTGTTAAGTCTCCAGTCTCCATTGTTCCAGCACCATCCCTCTGCTGCTCTCTGTTAAGTCCTCCCACTGTTCCAGCACCACCCTCTGCCGCTCTCTGTTAAGTCCTCCCCATTGTTCCAGCACCACCCCTCTGCTGCTCTCTGTTAAGTCCTCCACTGTTCCAGCACCACCCCTCTTGCCGCTCTCTGTTTAAGTCCCCCACTGTTCCAGCACCACCCCTCTGCGCTCTCTGTTTAGTTCCCCCCATCTGTCCAGCACAGCCCCTTCTGCCGCTTCTCTGTTAAGTCCTCCCATTGTTTCCAGCACCACCCCTCTGCTGCTCTCTGTTAAGTCCTCCCATTGTTCCAACACCATCCCTCTGCCTGCTCTCTGTTAAGTCCTCCCATTGTTCAGCACCATCCCTCTGCTGCTCTCTGTTAAGTCCTCCCACTGTTCCAGCACCACCCCTCTGCGCTCTCTGTTAAGTCCTCCCATTGTTCCAGCACCATCCCTCTGCTGCTCTCTGTTAAGTCCTCCCACTGGTTCCAGCACCACCCCTCTGCCGCTCTGTTAAGTCCTCCCATTGTTCCAGCACCATCCCTCTGCTGCTCTCTGTTTAGTTCCCCCACTGTTCCAGCACCATCCCTCTGCCGCTCTCTGTTAAGTCCCTCCCATTGTTCCAGCACCACCCCTCTGCCGCTCTCTTGTTAAGTCCCCCCACTTTTCCAGCACCACCCCTCTGCCGCTCTCTGTTTAGTTCCCCCACTGTTCCAGCACCACCCTCTGCCGCTCTCTGTTAAGTCCTCCATTGTTCCAGCACCATCCCTCTGCTGCTCTCTGTTAAGTCCCCCCACTGTTCAGCACCACCCCTCTGCTGCTCTCTGTTAAGTCTTCCCATTGTTCCAGCACCACCCCTCTGCCGCTCTCTGTTAAGTCCTCCCACTGTTCCAGCACCACCCCTCTGCTGCTCTCTGTTAAGTCCTCCCATTGTTCCAACACCATCCCTCTGCTGCTCTCTGTTAAGTCCTCCCATTGTTCCAGCACCATCCCTCTGCTGCTCTCTGTTAAGTCCTCCCATTGTTCCAGCACCACCCCTCTGCTGCTCTCTGTTAAGTCCTCCCATTGTTCCAACACCATCCCTCTGCTGCTCTCTGTTAAGTCCTCCCATTGTTCCAGCACCATCCCTCTGCTGATCTCTGTTAAGTCCTCCCACTGTTCCAGCACCACCCCTCTGGCGCTCTCTGTTAAGTCCTCCCATTGTTCCAGCACCATCCCTCTGCTGCTCTCTGTTAAGTCCTCCCACTGTTCCAGCACCACCCCTCTGCCGCTCTCTGTTAAGTCCTCCCATGTTCCAGCACCATCCTCTGCTGCTCTCTGTTTAGTTCCCCCCACTGTTCCAGCACCATCCCTCTGCCGCTCTCTGTCAAGTCCTCCATTGTTCCAGCACCACCCCTCTGCCGCTCTCTGTTTAGTCCCCCCACTTTTCCAGCACCACCCCTCTGCCGCTCTCTGTTAAGTCCCCCCACTTTTCCAGCACCACCCCTCTGCTGCTCTCTGTTAAGTCCTCCCACTGTTCCAGCACCATCCCTCTGCTGCTCTCTGCTAAGTCCCCCCACTGTTCCAGCACCAACCCCTCTGCTGCTCTCTGTTAAGTCCTCCCACTGTTCCAGCACCACCCCTCTGCCGCTCTCTGTTAAGTCCTCCCACTGTTCCAGCACCACCCTTCTGCTGCTCTCTGTTAAGTCCCCCCACTGTTCCAGCACCACCCTTCTGCTGCTCTCTGTTAAGTCCTCCCACTGTTCCAGCACCACCCTTCTGCTGCTCTCTGTTATTTGGCTGCAGTGATGACATGCCCATATAGCCACACAAGCATGGTCTTTGCTGGAGCGGAACGGTGGAGCAGGAGGAACGCTCTGAGTCTGACCCCTGGCTACATATGGACACTGTATCAGCAGATGACAGCAGATCATCCGGCTGAGACTGAGATGAGCGTGCCATCTACTCCACTACCTCGTCCACTTTCTCCTCCACTACAATTTTGCGCTTTGGTGGGTTAGTCTGGTGGAACAATGGCCAAGTATTGCGAATACTACAAGTAGAAGCTCCGGCTATAGGTCCTTTGGCTCTTCTGCCCTGTGCCACCTTCTCCTTTTTTTTAGAGCTCGAGGTCTGGCTGGAACTGGACCCCTTTTGATTTTCCATTCCAGACATTTTTCACTTCACTCTGTGGCCCTGCAGCTGGTCTTTGTCTTTGTCCCTGTCTCTCTCCCTGTCTCTCTCTCCCTATCGCTCTCCCTGTCTCTCTCTCTGCCTGATTAATTACTAGCCCTGCACTTGCCCTGCAGTATCCCTGATGTGTAATATGGATTCCCAGAACAATTACACCCCAGTTTTAACAACACAGGTCTCAGAGTCTCAGAACTTCACACACAGTGCTTCTACTCGTCTCAGCAGAAGTGATGCATCACTGGCTTACCGAGCCTGTGAGCCAATCAGAACAAGCCCTGCCCACTAGGTCAGGTGACCGCTTTCTCCTGGGCTTTTGCGCACGATAAACGAACTAACAGTAAAAGTTCACTAATTACTTGAATTCGTACGCAACAGCGTATACAGTAACTTATACATAGCATTTGCGTACAATTTATCGGACAAGTACGTAGTGAATGCGTAGAAAGCCTTAGGAACATTTTTGAATCTTAACGGAGCGAATCACCTAATATTCGGATTCGCTTCGCAGATGAAAATTTTCAAGATTCGATATGAATCAACGAATCGACAAATAGATTCGCTCATCTCTACTTCTAATTTTTTCCCCAATTCAGACAACTCAAGTCGATGACGTGTGGGTATGAGACATTGGACAGATGCCAGGAGATGGACCACTATCAGATATTTCCTTCCCTCTGCTGCTTTTTGTAAATGTTCATCATTTTTTTCTTGTTAATTGCCCTGACTCTTCCTCCGTGTTGAGCCAGTCCAATATCTTCTTCCTGTTGCTCCTCCATGAGCTTCTCCTGTACACTGACTGAGACAAACTGCAGCTGCATCCCCCTCCTCCCTTATAGTGTTAGACGGGATGGATTTCTTGTGGAGGCTTCTTATATCCACATGTACTAGTGGTTTATACAAACAGATTTTAAAGACAGATCTGTCTCAATGGACGCCCTGGGTATATAGTATGGTATATAGCCCTTCTCACCTACTCATGTTTTTATACAACATTGGCCTTGGTTTCTGTAACTTTACTGACTTGAATAGAGAAAGGTCTGCCACTTCTCCTTTCAGTCTCCATCAAGATACGGCTTTCCCCATTGGCCCACAGTTGCAGATCAGGGGTCAGGGGACCTCTATTCTCCCATAGGCGGGGAGACCAGACACCTATAAGATCCGAAGATCATAGATCCGAAGTTGATTCCTTCAAATACTTCAATTTTATTTCTGTTTCCGTACAGCATTAAAATGTATTGGCTCTGTGGAGCCAAAGTTCTTCACACCCGAAGTCGCACAGGACTTCAGTGAATTCCTGCTGTATTCATATCTGTGTATTAAAAAACAATCCGAACTGGACTTTGGTACCGAGGTACCAGCCAGTACTAAAGCCCAGTTGGGATTGCTACTTTAAAGGGGTTGTCCAAGTTATGAAAAAAATATATAGCACTGTAAATCTGATGGGCAGCAATATATAACTAAGTAGGGATGAGCGAACCGAACCGTAACGAACCAGATTCGTTACGAACTTTACCGAACGTTCGGTTCGTCCCCGAACCGAACTTTCATAAAGTTCGTATGAATCAGGTTCGTAAATAAATAAAGTTTACTTTTTCCACAGAATTAGACCAGGATACAAGGGATTATTTATTACTCCTACAATCCCTTGTATCCTGGTGTGACCCTCGTGTCAAACCACCCTTTTGCGAGGAGAATGGCCGAGATGGGTTATTATTTTCGTTCGTGCCGAACGTTAGTTCGGACGAGCGAACAGAACCGTAACGAACCAGATTCGTTTAAGAACTTTAAGACGAATCTGGTTAAAATAAAAACGGCACATCAAAACTGTACCGTTTTCACAGAATAGACCAGGATACAAGGGATTATTTATTACTCCTACAATCCCTTGTATCCTGGTGTGACCCTCGTGTCAAACCACCCTTTTGGGAGGAGAATGGCCGAGATGGGTTATTATTTTACGTTCGTTCGGACGAGCGAACAGAACCGTATCGAACCAGATTTAACAACGCTACACTGTATGTTCGTCACTGGAGTAGGAATGTTCGCAGACGCAGTGTATTTGTACGCTAATGCGTACATATTCAGTTAAGTAGCGTACCTTTGACAACGCTACACTGTTGTTCGTTATTATGAATGTTCGCATTAGCGTACGCATTAGTTTAAATTCTTAAATATGCGTATATTTTGCGTCGCCGTTGTACAAGTCACTTTAATTTTTTCTACTTTTTTCATTTAATAGCAACTGCAAGTAAACGAAACTATACCCTACCAGACTACCATTATTGTTGCAGCAATTATTCAGCCGTTATAGCAAGTTTTCGTTTTAGGTTCGGTTCGTATGAATCCGAACTTCAAGAAAATTCGCCGAACCGAACCGAACTTTTCAAAAGTTCGCTCATCCCTATAACTAAGTTAAGCAAGTTTTAGGCAAAAAAAAATCTCTATTTCCTCATTTCCCTGGTTCTCTTCTGGTCTTTGTTTACCTGCAATAACAACAATCTCAGCCCCTCCCCCTTCTCCCTCCTCTGCAAAGGGAATGAATACAAGAGCTGAGTGACATGTCTGCCTGCTGGAATACTCAGCAGCATGTTGTATGTGTAGGACTACAAGTCCCAGCTGTACAATGACACTGCTGATACACACAGGAAATTCTCCCTACCTGTTCTTGTATAATTCCTCTATAGCTCCTTGCCCAGCATTTGTCTCCTCTCACTGCTGCAGCTACTATTTGTTGTAAAGCCTCGAGCCCTCAGTGTGTTCTGACTGAAGGGGTTAATGTTTTATCTGAAGGAATCCAGGGAGAGAGCAGATAGCAGGAGCCCGGCAGTGCAGGGGGTGTGGCCAGTGACGTCTCGTGTACAGACTGTTATCTGAACTCTGAGGCTTGTGAACGAAACATCACAGAGCAGAGAGATAAGGTGACATCACAGGTCATGTGACCCTCAGTCAACTCTGAGAAACCAGCAGCTTTAGAAATACAAAGTATATGGGAAAGTTGTTATACCTGACAAGTTAGAAACATATAAAGAACAAAAAAATAACTCGGACAACCCCTTTAAGTTGTTTTTCAATACACAGATATGAATATAGTAGGAATTCACTGAAGTCCTGTGTGACTTTGGGTGAAGCAAATTTTAGCTCCACGGAGCCAATTATAACCCATTGAATAGGTTTTCCTGTAAATTAATCTTATTCAGTGAATATGTAAATGACAATTTCTTTACCTTGTGCTTCAAGATATTTCTTTCCTGTCAGTGAATGAGAACACTCCTGTTTACATCCAGAGGCAGTGATCCTGTGCACAGCTCCTCCCGCTCTCAGCTGAGAAGTGGATCCAATTGTATCCAGTGTAGACAATGCTCCAGACTTCAGACTGATACATTGTAACAAGGAGATAGAAGAGAGAGACAGAGAGAGAGAGAGAGATAGGAGAGAAGGAGAGGAGAGACATAGGGGAGGAGAGAGAGGAGAGAGAGAGATAGGGGAGAGAGAGAGAGCATAGGAGAGAGAGATAGAAGAGAGAGAGAGAGAGAGATAGGAGAGAGAGAGAGAGAGAGATAGGGAGAGAGAAGACATAGGAGAGAGAGATAGGAGAGAGAGAGAGAGAGAGAGAGAGAGGGACATAGGAGAGAGAGAGAGAGAGAGGAGAGGAGAGAGAGAGAGAGGGAGAGAGAGAGAGAGAGAGAGAGAAGAGAGAGAGAGGAGAGGAGAGAGAGAGAGAGATAGAGAGGAGAGAGAGAGGGAAGAGAGGGAGAAGAGAGAGAGAGAGAGGAGAGAGGAGATAGGAGAGAGGAGGAGAGAGGGGAGAGAGAGAAGAGAGATAGGAGAGAGAGAGAGAGAGAGGAGAGAGATAGGAGAGAGAGAGAGAGAGAGAGAGGGGGAAGAGAGAGAGAGAGAGAGAGAGATAGGAGAGAGGGGACATGTGAAGAGAAGATAGGAGAGAGAGGGACATAGAGAGAGATAGGAGGAGAGGGAGAGAGATAGGAGAGGGAGAGAGAGAGAGAGATAGGAGAGAGAGAGATAGGAGAGAGAGAGAGACATAGGCGAGAGAGAGATAGGAGAGAGAGAGAGAGAGAGAGAGATAGAGAGAGAGAGAGATAGGAGAGAGAGAGACATATGAGAGAGAGAGATAGGAGAGAGAGAGAGATAGGAGAGAGAGAGAGAGAGAGAGAGTTGTACAGAGGCCGCTTTTGTGTTTAGCTCACAGGGCATTGTCTTCATTCACTGACAGCAAACACATTTCTATTAGAAAGTGCTAGAACTTCTCATGCAGACAGTGATGACGCTTTATTTACAGAAAATCAGAAAACCTTTTAAGTTCTAGTCTTAAACCAGTGATTCACAAGTTTTATTCTCTCTTCAAACAAAGCTTCTAATGGAGAGCGCCTTTTAGGAGATAAAATCTAAGTCGTTCTGTTATTTTCCATTTGTTTTTTCTCGAACAATTACAGTCACAGGAATGATTATTACCGCCGTTCATCACGAAATACATCTTTTTTCATTTTTTTTCTTTTTGTGCTGCAGCTCTCAAATATTCCTTCATGTCCTGATCCCTCTTCTCTCGGCCCTGAAAACAGGTTTTTATATATGCAAATGAGGCTAAAAGAGCCCAAGAGGCTGTACTTATCTCCAGAGGAGCCCAGCCTGGCCCTTCTTTTCCTCCCACCCTCCCTGACATCATCATGCCCCGCGTAGGTGCTCATCTCCTTTACGCCTGCATCGTCTGCACTCTCTGTGGCCAGCGGCTTCCTCCACTGCACCCGAAGGATCAGCAGTTCAGTGGTTGCAGCTGCTGGCCACAGAAGGGCGCAGGCGTGGACCTGTGTGAGGCAGAATGGCGTAGAGGAGGGGGCAAGCAGATCTCCGTTCTAACAGGTGCGGGGTTGGGCCCCTTTGGCGATAACTAAATACCTTTGGGCACTTTTGGTCTCATTTGCATATTTATAAAAGAAAACTGTTTTCAATGCCAAAAGAAGAAAGAACAGGACGTGAAGAAAGAACAGGACGTGAAAAGAACAACGTGAAGAACAGGACGTGAAGGAAAGAACAGGACGTGAAGGAAGAACAGGACGTGAAGGAAGAACAGGACGTGAAGAAAGAACAGGACGTGAAGGAAGAACAGGACGTGAAGAAAGAACAGGACGTGAAGGAATCATTTTTCAGTTGTTTTTTTATATTTTTTTAATGGGAGATTTTTTTAGTCCTCTCATTCTTCTGCTCAAAGTCCGGTTCCATTTGTATTGTTCTGGGCTCATGTAGAATGAATTGGGCATCATTTTGTGGCAAGAATGGATCTGGAAGATCTGGAAGCCTGATTAACAAGAAATGAGTCGTCTGTGACCATCAAAAAGGGCCTCAGAATCTAACCCTGATGATGTCATCCACCCTGATGATGTAATCCCCCCTGATGATGTAATCCACCCTGATGATGTAATGCATCCTGATGATGTAATCCCCCCTGATGATGTAATCTCCCCTGATGATGTAATCCCCCCTGATGATGTAATCCCCCCTGATGATGTAATCCACCCTGATGATGTAATGCATCCTGATGATGTTAATCCACCCTGATGGAATGTAATGCCATTCCTGATGATGTATCCACCCCCTGATGTGTAATGCATCCTGATGATGTAATCCACCCTGATGATGTAATGCCATCCTGATGGATGTAATCCCCCCTGATGATGTAATCCCCCCTGATGATGTAATGCCATTCTGCATGATGATAATCCCCCCTGATGATGTAATCCACCCTGATGATGTAATCCCCCCTGATGATGTAATCCACCCTGATGATGTAATGCATCCTGATGATGCAATCCACCCTGATGATGCAATCCACCCTGATGATGTAATCCCCCCTGATGATGTAATGCATTCTGATGATGTAATCCCCCCTGATGATGTAATCCACCCTGATGATGTAATCCCCCCTGATGATGTAATCCACCCTGATGATGTAATGCATCCTGATGATGCAATCCACCCTGATGATGTAATCCCCCCTGATGATGTAATCCCCCCTGATGATGTAATGCATTCTGATGATGTAATCCCCCTGATGATGTAATCCACCCTGATGATGTAATCCCCCCTGCATGATGTTAATCCACCCTGATGATGTAATGCATCCTGATGATGCAATCCACCCTGATGATGCAATCCACCCTGATGATGCAATCCACCCTGATGATGTAATCCCCCCTGATGATGTAATCCCCCCTGATGATGTAATCTCCCCTGATGATGTAATCCCCCCTGATGATGTAATCCCCCCTGATGATGTAATCCACCTTTGATGATGTAATCCACCCTGATGATGTAATCCACCCTGATGATGTAATGCATCCTGATTATGTAATCCACCCTGATGATGTAATCCCCTTGATGATGTAATCCCCCCTGATGATGTAATCCCCCCTGATGATGTAATCCACTTGATGATGTAATCCACCCTGATGATGTAATCCACCCTGATGATGTAATCCACCCTGATGATGTAATCCACCCTGATGATGTAATCCCCCTGATGATGTAATCCACCCTGATGATGTAATCCACCTTGATGATGTAATCCACCCTGATGATGTAATCCCCCCTGATGATGTAATCCCCCCTGATGATGTAATCCCTAGCAATAATTGTTTATTGCTCTGATGTATATAATTCAAAAAGAATATCTTTGCAATGTGTTAATTAAAAAAAAGTATCCTCTCATTTTGTGTGTACAGATCACCTGACCTCCCTAATCTGAAAGGTCAGATAGAAATAAGTATAACTATATCTCCCTAAGTACACAAACATACAACCCAAACAGACGGCTCTCAGTTCTATTCTAGCACCACGATGCTCGGGTGCCCTGACCGAACACTAGGTGGTGCTCGAGTGCTCGGCCGAGCACCCAAGTATAATGGAATTCAATGGGAGAACCCGAGCACTAAACCAGGCACCCCTGCTCTGAAGAGGGGAGAGTTCATAGGGAAAGGTGAGAAAATGGTGGAAACACCACAGAAATGGTTTGGGAACAGCATGGGGAGGATGTCTGGATGCATCTTGGACTCCCAGGTCGCTGCTGGGAACGATGTTGTCCCAGTATTACGCCACTTTTATGGAATGACAATAATACCCCCCAAAAAACAAAAAATGTCGCCTTGATTAACGGCAGAAAAAATGACACCGGATGTCAGGTATTTAAGATACAGAAACATTATACAGCAGACGCAGATGAGGTACTGTCGCCTTGATTAACAGCAGAAAAAATAGCAACGGATGTCAGGTATATAGAATACAGACACGTTATAATAAGGTGGTTCTTAGGTCAGGCAACCTTGCGCAATTTTTGTCACCCCCCCAAAAAATATATATTGCAGCCAGATATAATAGTCCTTAAAAGGGCTTTGAAACAGAAGTACTATCCCTGCCTAGCCATTTTCTATCCCTACACTCTCTGTCCCTCCTGGCAGCAGCTCTCCCTGACTCGGTCAGTCTCACAATATCATCACACAGTGAGAATAGTCTTATCCATAAGAAGGTGGGACAGACATTAAAGATAATTTTTGCTTCCTTTATGGCTCAGGAAGGAAGAGAGTACTGACTCTCACTAAACAGACTGAGCAGTGCACGGAAATATGAAAATCATTTTTTTCCGGCAATGACCCATGGGAAAAAAGTACATAGATTAGCTCATGTCAGCCACACCAGAGACTCTTCCAAAAGGAAAAGTTACACCTCTGTCTTAGCTATTCCAGGTTCTTCTCACTTACCTGCACAGATTGGAGTACTGACAAGGGACAAGACCAAGACACAGGTGTCCATAGATGGGTTACTGTTCCTTTGGAGGAGTCTTTAGTTTGGCTAACAGTAATGCCCAGGCATCCAGTTTCCATGGTTACCCAGCCAGGACTCCATATACAGGAGCACCGCCCAATCCCTGCAAACACCAGCATTCCCTGCTTGATGACATCACATAGTTCACGTTTCCAAGTGTCTCACATGACCACTGGGCCGCCCTATTTAAAAAAGCAATCTCCTGCCACAGTTGCCTGTGATTAAGGTCTTCACCTCATGAGCTGGAATCTTGGATTATGTTCTCTTGTTCTTGGATCTTGGTTCTGCTTCTGACCAGTGGTGTACATAGAGAAGTAAGAGCCTCATAACAAGGATCAAACCAGGCCCCCCACACAGGACAGACAGGTTTCCGCCTAAACCCTTTTCAGTGACCCTTGGACCATTTTTCCACGGCCTCATTTGCTAAAAGTTGTTCCTTTGGAGGGTGGAGTCCTGACCAAGTTTTCACCTCCAGTAGAAGAGGAGATGATCCCAACTAAGACTAGGCCCCACTTACCCTGGGCCCCACAGCAGGCACATGGTCTGCCACTATGGTAGTTACACCCTTGCTTCTGACTACCCACGCTGTGATTGTTCTTCTGGTTTGACTTGAACACTGATTTGACCGCTTGTGGTATCGTACTACTCTATATCTTCTGATTTTGCTGTGTTTGAACTCTCCTGGTTCTGACCCAATCTGTCCGACTCTGTGCATTCTGGTTCTGTTTATCTGTGTATCCCATGTGCCAACCTGTCACTACTTTAATTGCTTTCTCCTCGGTGTCTCCCATTAAGCTCCGACACTCAGTTAAGCAGGGACTGCCGCCCAGTTGTGGTCCGCTGCTTAGCGTGGTTGTGCAAGTAGTTAGGGACAGTGATGCGGGTGGTGACTAGAGCTCACTGCTCCCTACTGTGACACTAACATTTAACATGAGCTAATTTGCATTTTTTCCCATGGAGCATTGCCTAGAAACTGAACATAAGTCTGTCTCCATACAATGCTGAGTAAGATATGTCTTGCAACGAGAACCCAGGTCTGTACTGATGAGGGGCAGGAACTTGAAGCCACTGTCTATTAAGGGTTGCACTTCCTTTTGGAGGAGTCTGCAGTTTGGCTGCTGTGTGCTAATTAGCAGGCGTCTTACAGATGTTTCTACCATCAGATATTAGAAGCTTTCATCATTAAACCACTCAGTTCACCACATCTCCAGTTTCTACCGGCAACTAACAAGGTCC
Source organism: Rhinella marina (assembly GCA_900303285.1). Lineage (NCBI taxonomy): Eukaryota > Metazoa > Chordata > Amphibia > Anura > Bufonidae > Rhinella > Rhinella marina. The sequence goes on along the minus strand of ONZH01029451.1, from coordinate 3,697 downwards.
AAAACTCTTCTCCTGGAAGACGACAAGTGAAGGTAATATTGGCTTGATGTAAATTTGGCCTTGTGCTTGTGATGATACCTGCGAAGCAACAGATGTCGACTTGTTAAGGAAAATTAATTACAGAGTCAAGAATTAGTTCTAATTAACAATAAAATATTTGTAATGGAATTAAAATCCTGCCTGTGGCAAGAACACAAACTGAAAAAAAGCAATCTATATAAAAGAGAAGTGCGATCCATCAAATGACAAAAATCAGAGGGCTGAACGAGGGGAGAGCAAACCAATTACAAAGTTACAAAACTTTCACAGGTTGAATTTATTCATATAGCTTCAACACTCAGGTTATACCAGCATGGTCCATATCACTATATACAGAAGATGTATAACTTATACCAGCTGTACATATATAATTATATACAGGAGATACCCAGGTTATACCAGCATGGTCCATATCACTATATACAGAAGATGTATAACTTATACCAGCTGTACATATATAATTATATACAGGAGATACCCAGGTTATACCAGCATGCTCCATATCACTATATACAAGAAGATGTATAACTTATACCAGCTGTACATATATAATTATATACAGGAGATACCCAGGTTATACCAGCATGCTCCATATCACTATATACAAGAAGATGTATAACTTATACCAGCTGTACATATATAATTATATACAGGAGATACCCAGGTTATACCAGCATGCTCCATATCACTATATACAAGAAGATGTATAACTTATACCAGCTGTACATATATAATTATATACAGGAGATACCCAGGTTATACCAGCATGCTCCATATCACTATATACAAGAAGATGTATAACTTATACCAGCTGTACATATATAATTATATACAGGAGATACCCAGGTTATACCAGCATGCTCCATATCACTATATACAGAAGATGTATAACTTATACCAGCTGTACATATATAATTATATACAGGAGATACCCAGGTTATACCAGCATGGCTCCATATCACTATATACAAGAAGATGTATAACTTATACCAGCTGTACATATATAATTATATACAGGAGATACCCAGGTTATACCAGCATGCTCCATATCACTATATACAAGAAGATGTATAACTTATACCAGCTGTACATATATAATTATATACAGGAGATACCCAGGTTATACCAGCATGCTCCATATCACTATATACAGAAGATGTATAACTTATACCAGCTGTACATATATAATTATATACAGGAGATACCCAGGTTATACCAGCATGCTCCATATCACTATATACAAGAAGATGTATAACTTATACCAGCTGTACATATATAATTATATACAGGAGCATATACAGGTTATACCAGCTGTACATATATAATTATATACAGGAGATACCCAGGTTATACCAGCATGCTCCATATCACACTATATACAAGAAGATGTATAACTTATACCAGCTGTACATATATAATTATATACAGGAGATACCCAGGTTATACCAGCATGCTCCATATCACTATATACAAGAAGATGTATAACTTATACCAGCTGTACATATACAATTAATTATATACAGGAGATACCCAGGTTATACCAGCATGCTCCATATCACTATATACAAGAAGATGTATAACTTATACCAGCTGTACATATATAATTATATACAGGAGATACCCAGGTTATACCAGCATGCTCCATATCACTATATACAAGAAGATGTATAACTTATACCAGCTGTACATATATAATTATATACAGGAGATACCCAGGTTATACCAGCATGCATATATATATATAACTTATACCAGCTGTACATATATAATTATATACAGGAGATACCCAGGTTATACCAGCATGCTCCATATCACTATATACAAGAAGATGTATAACTTATACCAGCTGTACATATATAATTATATACAGGAGATACCCAGGTTATACCAGCATGCTCCATATCACTATATACAAGAAGATGTATAACTTATACCAGCTGTACATATATAATTATATACAGGAGATACCCAGGTTATACCAGCATGCTCCATATCACTATATACAAGAAGATGTATAACTTATACCAGCTGTACATATATAATTATATACAGGAGATACCCAGGTTATACCAGCATGCTCCATATCACTATATACAAGAAGATGTATAACTTATACCAGCTGTACATATATAATTATATACAGGAGATACCCAGGTTATACCAGCATGGTCCATATCACTATATACAGAAGATGTATAACTTATACCAGCTGTACATATATAATTATATACAGGAGATACCCAGGTTATACCAGCATGCTCCATATCACTATATACAAGAAGATGTATAACTTATACCAGCTGTACATATATAATTATATACAGGAGATACCCAGGTTATACCAGCATGCTCCATATCACTATATACAAGAAGATGTATAACTTATACCAGCTGTACATATATAATTATATACAGGAGATACCCAGGTTATACCAGCATGCTCCATATCACTATATACAAGAAGATGTATAACTTATTATACCAGCTGTACATATATAATTATATACAGGAGATACCCAGGTTATACCAGCATGCTCCATATCACTATATATACAGAAGATGTATAACTTATACCAGCTGTACATATATAATTATATACAGGAGATACCCAGGTTATACCAGCATGCTCCATATCACTATATACAAGAAGATGTATAACTTATACCAGCTGTACATATATAATTATATACAGGAGATACCCAGGTTATACCAGCATGCTCCATATCACTATATACAAGAAGATGTATAACTTATACCAGCTGTACATATATAATTATATACAGGAGATACCCAGGTTATACCAGCATGCTCCATATCACTATATACAAGAAGATGTATAACTTATACCAGCTGTACATATATAATTATATACAGGAGATACCCAGGTTATACCAGCATGCTCCATATCACTATATACAAGAAGATGTATAACTTATACCAGCTGTACATATATAATTATATACAGGAGATACCCAGGTTATACCAGCATGCTCCATATCACTATATACAAGAAGATGTATAAACTTATACCAGCTGTATATACTTATACCAGCTGTACATATAATTATATATACAGGAGATACCCAGGTTATACCAGCATGCTCCATATCACTATATACAAGAAGATGTATAACTTATACCAGCTGTACATATATAATTATATACAGGAGATACCCAGGTTATACCAGCATGCTCCATATCACTATATACAAGAAGATGTATAACTTATACCAGCTGTACATATATAATTATATACAGGAGATACCCAGGTTATACCAGCATGCTCCATATCACTATATACAGAAGATGTATAACTTATACCAGCTGTACATATATAATTATATACAGGAGATACCCAGGTTATACCAGCATGCTCCATATCACTATATACAAGAAGATGTATAACTTATACCAGCTGTACATATATAATATATTATACTTATACCAGCTGTACATATATATAATTATATACAGGAGATACCCAGGTTATACCAGCATGCTCCATATCACTATATACAAGAAGATGTATAACTTATACCAGCTGTACATATATAAATTATATACAGGAGATACCCAGGTTATACCAGCATGCTCCATATCACTATATACAAGAAGATGTATAACTTATACCAGCTGTACATATATAATTATATACAGG